>CAIGRS010085342.1:0-13071 GCA_903798395.1 Fraxinus floribunda | reverse complement strand
TAGCAAAATGCTACTTCTCCTGTTGACTAGTAACTGAGGTATTGGACAAAGGTATTGACTTTTTTATTCTGTTGTGAATTTATATTCTCTAAGCAATATAACTCCGAATGTCACTGTGGTAGCCTACTCATTTTCTTACCATGTGCTTCTTCTGATAGTTCCTGGTCTAATTCTATTGACAGACTGACAAAGAAAGGAAAGAAGTAATGATTCACAATGAAAAGCTCTCACGTTTTTACATGCCATTTATGTATAAATATGGAGAAGAATGTAGTTTCTCCTGGTTTATGGGAATCCATGCACTTAATTATGATAATACAAACATGGAGTATACCTTCAAATAAAATTCCTTGCACTCCTCCCTTGCCTGTTGATAATAAATTAAAATTTATCAGTAACTATAAAATTATATGTGGAAAGTGTTGCTTGGACATCAATCTGGGATATTCAAAGAATTTTACTATTTAACAGCACCTGAAGACACTATCGTTTACAAAGTTTCATTCCTGTACGATGAGATTATGTAATATACAATATCAATTTATACACTTATAAAAGTGGGAAGGACTACTATTTGTGACACACAATAATGCCCATATCAATATTGCACCAGTTATTATTCAAGGGAAATGCATATGTGGTTATAACGTAATTTTAAGACTTTCTTCTATACATTTTTCTATGTTAATGAAGAGAAACTAGATTTTAGCTACCTAATTTTGAGTTCTATAACAGAATAATTGACAAACTTGACCTAATGTTGATGGTTTTCTATGGAATAGTGTGGAAGAATGGTATAGTGAGTAATTGGTGTTGGCTAGAATTTAATGGTTGATGATACATGCATGAAGATAAGTAGAAATTATAATTGTTTAGGAAGAAAAAGTGGGATATAAGATGAAGGCGAAGGCTTGTATTTTACTTGATTAGCTTGTTTTCAACTTGTCAATTTAGCTAGTTATTTACAGGCATACAACCAACTGAACCTTCAGATATAAAACAAGCTCTATAGCCGCTTTACTTTTTACAACTTATGGATGATAAATATCGTTAAGAATTCACTTTATGCTAGAAATTTTCAACACTTATATCAATCCTGAGTTTGATTTCTGTTTGAAGCATATTATTTCTGCAAATTGCGATAATCAGGATAGCTATATTATTCGTCTATTGTTTGTAGAATTCACCTGTACGTTGTCCACTCCAAAGGCTTCTCTAAGCAAAGCCCAAATCATAGTTTTCTTTCCCACTCCTGGCAGTCCTTCAAAAATGAAGTGACCGCATTCTTCTGCTTTAACCTGCTTGCAAAAATAACACAGTAGGAACCCTTTTCGTAGTAGTGAAAAAGGTCTAAAACATAAGAGAAATGACAAAATTTACTTACCATATCTTTTAGCCAAAGTGCTGTTCTTCGATTGCATAGAAAATCTTTCAAATAAAAGGGCCTATAGTTGTCGGCCCATACATATTTTCTATCATTTCCTGTTCTCTTCGTTTCCTCATTTTGTAAAACGACGTCTTCAGTTGCTGGAGTTTGAGCTCCTGCCGTAGGTGGTGCTTGTGCAAGCGGTGGTGGTAGTTGTATTGGTGGAGACGGTGTAAAAATCGGGTCTTGTGTAGTTTGTGATGATATTTGTAGTGGGTAATCTTCAGTTGCTGGAGTTTGAGCTGCTGCCATAGGTGGTGTTTGTGCAAGTGGTGTTAGTAGTTGTAGTGATGGAGATGGTGGCAAAAGCGTGTCTTGTATAGTTAGTGATGATATTTTCGGCGGTGAAGTTGGCGACAGAATGGTGGGTGGTAGTTCTTGTTCTCTCTCATTCAAGGGCTTCTTATTTGATAAACCAGTAGTATCTTCATTCCTTTGGGCAGTCAAACTGACTTTCTTCCGCTCCAATTCTGAATCATTCGTCTTTGTTTTTGTTCTGATCTTTGTTATTATCATGCCCGTAGCAGTTGCTTTTGAGGATGTTGAATCTGAAGTCACATCATGAGTGTGTCCTTTGCTCTTACTCCAGAAAGAACTCAATGATGAAGATGATTTTTCACGGTTTTTCCCAGAAGTAGCTGCATGGCTTTCTCTTCCAGGACTGGATCCTGACTGCTTTCCTCTATTGATATCAAGTGAAAAATCTGTTAGGCCCTTGTAATAAGGGCTGCATGTAGAGTACCTTGTCTCAAGAATTGCGTTTCTGCTATTAAACTCCTGGAGATTCTCTTCAGTCAGCCCTGTATTCTTGGACGGTGGACTGTCTTTTCTCTTGATAAAGTCGCCGAGTTGCTTTGGCCAGGCCGTTGCCATGGAGCCAGCCGAGAGCACGGACTTGTGCACACCGGAGTGGAACAATGAGTGTGAACGTTTAGAGCTATCGGGAGCAGAATTGGAATGCGAAATCGGAGGGCTCGGCATTGAAAAACCAAATATCATCAGTTTTTGATCTTGATCTTTTCCTATGCCAGCAGAAGAAAATTACGGAGGATGCATCATATTCGTAGGATATGTCTGTAATGTCATGTCAAAAGTATGTTCTTGCGGAAGTTACTAAGATGGGCATATGAAAATATTTGACGTTGTATTCAATGATTTTGCAATCTTTTGACTTTTGAGGGCCAATTGATTTCACATTATGGATACAATTTTTATATTGCAGGCTGTCTTCTGTCCTGACTTCAACAACTGGTTTCTTTATGTCAAGATTGTTGGAAAATCTATGCCAGTTGTCAAGATTTTGAGACTTGGTTCCTCATTTGTTATACAATTGTTTACTGATTTCTTAGGTGGTCTATGTTGAATTATATATGCTAATAACCTCTCATTAATTTTAAAAATTGATTAGAATTTGTCTTCATTGTAGCTTTTATTTGATAGGAACCATTTCTATTATTTAATTATATAATTAAATTGATAATAATATATTTCATTATCAACATTGCTGTCTCAACTTGATTAAACTACTCAAGGATGTATCAAGAATAGTCTTTTTATGCTAGACTTTTCCCACTGCTGATTCCTTTACTAAAATATGTTGATTAAGAGACAAATAGTTGATTATCTCATTCTCTAAACCATGTAATGATCATGATGATTTTTAATAAACGGTTGTGCTACATGTACATAAGATATGGTAAAAAAAAACCTCATCTTTTTTTGATACCTCGTCTGTATGTAAACCATTATGTACAAATACCATTATTCTTTACGAAAACGATTGTGCTACATGTACATAATGATTTTCATTCCACCCCGTTAACTGTGTGCAAATGTGTTATTAGTAAACTCATCCCAAGATACAATGGGGCGCGGTTAAACTGTCAAACTATCTGCCAAAACAGAGTGATAATTGTGGGTTTATCCTTCTGTATCATTATGAAGTGAACCATTTGTCTATCGTCATCAATTGTCTACTGTAAATATACAGAGTTATCTATCAAGTGTTCAGTATCATATAAATTGTGTTTCAGTTTATCAAGCAACATATATATTTCTTTCGACTTTAAGTGTGCTTTATCCCCATGACGAAATTCATAAACAACGCCATCCAATTCAATTGAGCTGCATCCAGGGTTTTTTTTCATTTTACCTCTTTTCATTCTTTTCCTCAGCTGAAATGCATCACTCCATTTCTTTTCAGCCGCGTAAATGTTTGACATGAGTACATATGCACCATCTTCTTCAGGTTCTAACTTTACAAACTTCTCCATTACTCTTTCTGCAAGGTCAAGTTTCCCATGGATCCTGCAAGCTCCAAGCAATGATCCCCAAATCAGCACATCAGGCTTGATGGGCATGTTTTCGACAAACTCAGCAGCCTCATTTATCAACCCTGCTCGACCCAAAAGGTCGACCATGCAGCCATAGTGCTCGGTTTGAGGTTTTATGCTATACAACTCAAACATTTCTGCAAAATGTCTATGGCCTTCGTCCACAAGTCCTGCATGACAGCATGCTGTCAGAATGCCAATGAATGTCACCTTGTTTGGTTGTATGCCGAGTTCACACATCTCCGAGAACTGCTTAAGCGCTGTTTCCCCTTTCCCGTGCATGGCTAGCCCTCCGATGATAGTGGTATATGTATAAACATCTTTACGATTGATATCTTCAAATACCTCAAGGGCGTCATCTATGCTTCCACACTTCGCATACATATCAATAAGAGCATTGCCAATAATCCCATCCACTTCAATTTGATTTTTATCCACATAAGCATGAATCCACTTCCCCAATTCAAGTACCCCGAGATTAGCACATGAATTGAGTACACCGACTAAAGTAACCTCGTCTGGCTGAATTCCTTTTCTTTGCATTTTGCGGAACACCCTCAAGGCTTCTTCATAATCCCCACTCTCTGCCAGCCCCAAAATAATAGAATTCCAAGAAACCACATTTCTCACTGGCATTTGATTAAAAACCTTGTGAGCAGATTCAATATCACCGCATTTCAAATACATATCCACCATTGAGTTCCCAACATAAACATCAACATTTACCCCTTGAGTGCATATATACTCATGCAACTTCCTCCCCAAGCTCAAATCCCCCAATTTAGCACACGCAGAAATCACGACAGCCATCATTTTCTCATCGGCTCGATAATCTGCTTCACACATATCAAAGAACACCTTAACCCCTTCCTGCCATAACCCATTATCCACGTACCCTTGAATCAAAGTAGTCCAGGAAACCAAGTCCCAATGAGGACTTTTATCAAACACCTTTTTAACATCCCCAATTCTCCCACAAACCCCATATAACCGCATCAACGTGTTGACCACATACAAATGCATCACATATCCATTTTTAATCACATGGGCATGCACCATTTCCCCTTCTCTCAGCGCGCACAAGTGGGCACATGCTTTGAGAACAAAAGGGTACGTGTAATTATCACCAAACAAGCCTTTTTCAACCAATTCGCAATGCAAAACCAATGCAATTGAAGAACTCTTCTTACTCCTTGAACCTGAAAGGTATTTAATAATATCGTTATACACTGATATATCTGGGACAGGTAATCGCACTAAAAGGGTATAAATGTAGCTGAAATCTGTAAATTCAAATATGGAAGCAGAAAAGGATATGATTTTTGTGTACAAAATTTGTTGGGTACGGAGTGATGGGCTTGTTTTGATAATTAAAGTATGGATTTGTTTGAGTTCTCTAATGGATTTGCAGGAGTTTAGTTTATGGAAAAATGAGAAATCTTGGGAATTATTAGAGTACTGGGTGTGCAAGTGTGTGAAACTTGACGCAGAAACATTACTTATCATCATCTCGTGAAGAATTTTCAAGTAAAATGATGACAATGGAATATAAGCCTATGCAATATGCATTATAATACCTTTTTTTTATTAACTTATAAATTAATTTCTCAAACTTAGGGTAACTTATAATCTATTTTATAATCAAAACTATTATTTACTTATCCGCCATTCATTTCTTTTGTATTATCATTTTTAGTAACATATAATCTATCATTTAATGATAATAAATATATATTTGTAAATTACATAATTATTTTTAACTAGATCTGTCATTTCATTTGTACATCATAAACTACCCCTCGTTTTTTATGTTACTATTGTTTCATTCTTGCAATGGTACGTACGTACATTTAGAGAGATTTTTGAATAGATGCATCTAAAAAAAAAGGAAGATTTTTGAATAGATGCATCTAAAAAAAAAAAGGAAAAAACTAGAAAAGAGATATTCCTTGTGAATGATGGAGGGTGGAAGAGGAGACATCAGGTTTCCTCTAACCTCTTCCCTTCTCTGCCTTTGTGTAATACTAATAACTGGTGGAACTTGACCTCCACGCTTAAATATTTTTTTACGCTTCGATTCGCGTAGGCTGAAATTTGACCTCCTCGCTTCACACTGCTCCAAGCATATGCAAAATCCTTGATACACTGAAATGTGAATGATTAATAGAGAAGTGTTGAATCTTGGGATTAAATGTGGTGATGAACTGATGATCACAATCATAATGTTACATGTTTAATAATGGATACATTATCTGATGCAAAGAATCGCTTGAACACATGGATAGACCTAAGATTCTCGTAATAAGGTCCAAACGAATCGTGCTTGGTGTGAATATCCAAATGTGGTCCTAAGTGATAAAGGACTTGATTGTGTTCTCCTACTAGTTGCGGCTCTGCATCATGTTCTTATTATTTTTGGTTCTATTTTTTTTTTTTTATTGTATAAATAGAGACAAAAACTTGGCAGTCTAAGAAGATAGATACAGATTGTTAAACCATTGACAAAGAATGAATGTATTTGAAAACAAATCTGAAAATTCTACGACGAAATTGAATATTCAAACAAATAATAAATAGGAATTTTTAAGGCTTTTATACCCTATTACACATGTATATACTTGCATATCCATAAAAGATCCACGTACTATTTAGGTTTTCATTCAGTGATCCTGTGTAAGAACTTTCCATGAGATGATGACTGCTGCAACTTGTCTCATACACAAGCCCTTTTTTGCAGATGTCGAAGATCTTGTATTTGCCCTCGAACACGAACTCTTTAACTCTGGTTTTTGCAGTTTAAACTTGCAACAATATTTTTCAACTATGCATTCTTTGTCAGGCTTCAAGAGCTTTTTCTCCATGCTGCAGTACAAAATAAGATAAACACCATCTGATGGCTCACTCAAAACATAAAGAACTGCAAAAGAAGAAGAAATAAAGAAACTGAAATACGATGTACATAGAAACCAATAAACAGGAGAAAAATACACGGCAATATTTTCATTCACAAGAAGAATTCTCATGCTATTAGTAGAAACATGCTACTTCACACATTCAGACGCTCATTATGAAACGACTCTTAGTAACTACCTCAAAGCATCAGCAATCTAACAAATGTAAGCTCAAGTTGATAAATTATGTCCGCCCAAACTATAGCTGAGGTGGCAGCAAAGCACAAATTTAAATTATGTCTGATTCTACCAGGCTTAAGGTGGAGACTGTGCAGAAGAACAAAGAGTATGTAGTATGCACCAATGTCGATTTGCAAATGTAATTATAAACATTACAAGCCAAAGAAGAAGCTTTAGGTATGATGAAAACGAGCAATTTACCTGTTTGATTGCACATGGGAATGCAACCATGAAAGCTTTTGTTACAAGTGAACTATGGTTTAGAGGTTTGTCTATACGATTTTCACCATTTGCCTGATAAATATTCAGAAACTCGTCTCACTGTCAGCTTCTAATCCACTTGCAAAAATCACTTTATCTTCTGAACTTACCCTTTTGTTCGCAAAGCTTAAGGAGCTTTCCTACCAAGAGCCAGCCTTTGCATAAGCATTTTAACGGGCCTCAAAAGAATTGTGCATGACAACCAATTTTGCATTCACAGAATTGAGTCGTCCTGAAAAATCCAAACTCTATGCAGATGCATCAGATTATCTTTTAATGGCACATATATGTTCACGAGGTTATGCAATGAAGATCTATTCAGAAAGAACAGAAAAGGAAGCCTCAATGCATCTATGCCCCAACCTCCTGAACGACTACAGAAAGCCTCAGTAACTCTCTGTATATGTCTTCACTTTGAGTATGAGATTTTTCATTATAAGAAAAGCAAGAGACGTGACCATTTATCTCAATCCAGCTACATCCCAATTCTTTCTTTAATTGTTGTTGCTTCAACATAGCTCTAATGCATGCCGCATCCTTCCACATCCCATGTACAGAATATATATTCGATTGAAGCACATGCATGCTGACATTAGAAGGTTGGGAGCTTAAAAGTTTCCGAGCTATAAAATTGCTTAGTTCAAAGTTTTCGTGGACTCTACAAGCACTAAGTAATGTTTCCCAAGCATATGCTGGAAGATCCACAGGCAATTTCTTGACTAACTCAAAAGCTTCAGCAAGCAAGCCTGATCTACCCAGAAGATCAACCATGGTTGCATAATGCTCTGGTTTAGGTATCAGATTCCACTGCTCCATTAAACTGAAGTATTCCCAGCCTTCACTGACCAGTCCGGAATGAGCACAGGCAGTCAAGAGTACAAGAAAAGTAACATGGTCAGGTTGTGATCCAGATTGAATCATACGAGAAAAAAGATTAAGGGCTTCTTTAGCAGAATTATGATATGCTTGCGCCACAATCATGGCATTCCATGCTACAGTATCGCGATTCATTATCTTTTCAAATACAGAATAAGCCTCACTTATGAAGCCACATCTAGAATACATGGAAATCAATGAGCATGTTATCATTCTGTCAATTTCATAACCACTCTTGACCACAAAGTTGTGCATCCCTCTTCCAAACAATTGTATCGAATGAACACCACAAACAGATATCACAGTAGATAATGTAACCTGATTTGGCTTAAATCCGTTTTTCAACATCTGGATGTACAAAACCAATGCTTCCTCACCAAGGTATCCACAAATCAGAGTGTTCCATGATGTTTCATCCTTCCTAGGCATCTCTTCAAAAAATTTGTAAACACTGGTCATATCTTCTTGTTGCACATATCCAAATAGTATTGAATTCCACGAAACTATGTCCCGAACGGGCATCCTAGTAAATATATCAAGAGCCTCGTGGAATTTTCCATTCTCAACAAAGCCAACAAGCATTGAGTTCCATGCAATAACATCCCTATCTGGAATTCTATTGAATAATTCTTGTGCCAACTCAATCTTATTATAATTCAAATAACCCCGAATCATTGCAGTCCAAGCCACTACATCCTTCTCGGGCATCTCCTCAAACAATTTCCTAGCTCTCTCTATGTCCCCCACTCTGAAGAAACATGTTATCATACTAGTCCAAGAAGCTGAATCACGTTTGCACATTCTCACAAACAAACCATACGACTCCTCAACACACCCCATTTCACTGTAACCTGCCAACATAGCATTACAAAGAAACACGCTTTTATTCAGAGATTCGTCAAACAATTTCTTGGCTTCCCTCATAACTCCATATTGAAAATATCCTTCGATCATTATCGCGAATGAGACATCATTTTTCACTGGCATCACATCAAACAATGCCCTACCCTCCTCCAATCTCCCATTACCTACATACCCAGAAACCATGGAATTCCAGCAAACCACATTCTTATCTTCAATCGCATCAAACAATCTCCGCGCCTCTTCTAATCTTCCATTCTTTGCGTACCCGCTTAACATTGCCGTCCATGATACTATATTCTTAATTGGCATCAAATCAAAGACTTTACTAGCCTCGCAAACCATCCCATTTTTGGCATACCCTGAAATCATGCAGTTCCAAGTCACTACGTTCTTTTGAGGCATTTCATCGAACAGTCTGCGGGCATTCTTCACATCGCCTTTCTTGAAGTAGCTAGTGATCCTTGAGTTCCAGGGGAATAGTGGGTTTGCTTTTGTACTCAATTGACGAAGAATATTGTTACCTAAATTTAGGACAATAGACGATCCTAATTTGAAATTTACATACATGAGAATATAGGTGTACCAAGAGACGGGTACTATGAAATGTTGGGCAAAGGAAAGATGAGAAATTTTGACAGCATACCAACTATTCACTTATAAGTAATTTTAGGCTTTACCAAACATGTACTATGTAAGTACAATATATGGATTCAGATGATGACGTAACTACTACAAGTACAAACTTACCAACAAGGATCGCTTAACCTTCTTTATTATTTGTGTCGAACACGTGCGATAGTCTTAAATAAAATAAAGATTTTTTCAAAAAATAAATAAAAGCAAAAATATGTTAATAAATGAAAAAAGAAGATTAGTAGAAAAACACTCCAAACCTCAACCTGCAGATTGAAATTTGAGTAGCCAACTTCGACTCTTCAAAGAACCCTCGAATTTCTGGCTTTCTCACTTTTCAGTTGCACTCTCTGAGGAATCCTCGACTTCTTCTCTCTTTTTACTCTAAAAATGTTGTCTTTGAATCTTTTTCCTTCCTCAAATATCACTTTCTCTAAATCCAGTCATAAGTATCCCATAAATGCTTCACTTTTCGATCCAAATCTTGTGAACAGACACAAAAATCCACAGTTTGCCTTTCATCCATTTAAAAAACCCACTTCGAAAATTAATATTGGAGTCTTATTTAGGCATTCTGAAGAACCCTTGTGCCAGATCTCCAAATCAAGATCAGATTTTGGAAAAATATTGACAAACCCTTTTGGATTTTCTTCAAGATTTTCAGCCAGAGCAGCTTCTGGATCCCCACAAGAAGCCAGCCCAGATGGAGAAATTGAAGTTTCAAAGCCAAATAAGAATCTGAAGTTAGCTCTTATTTTTGGTCTATGGTACTTTCAGAACATAGTTTTCAACATTTATAATAAAAAGGTGTTGAATATTTTCCCATATCCATGGCTTCTTGCATCATTTCAGTTGTTTTGTGGATCTGTTTGGATGTTTATTCTATGGTCTCTAAAGCTTCAGCCTTGCCCCAAAATCAATAAGTCCTTTATTGTTGCACTTCTTGGACCTGCACTTTTCCACACTATAGGCCACATTTCAGCATGTGTTTCATTCTCGAAAGTGGCTGTTTCTTTCACTCATGTAATTAAATCTGCAGAGCCTGTTTTTTCAGTGGTGTTTTCATCTTTTCTTGGTGATTCATATCCATTAAAAGTGTGGCTTTCAATTCTCCCAATTGTTTTTGGTTGCTCATTGGCTGCTGTCACTGAAGTTTCCTTCAATTTTGGAGGACTGTGGGGTGCTATGATAAGCAATGTTGGATTTGTTCTTCGAAACATTTACTCGAAAAAGAGTTTGCAGAATTTCAAGGAAGTCGATGGATTGAATTTGTATGGTTGGATTAGTATTATCTCATTGCTCTATCTATTTCCAGTGGCTGTTTTCGTGGAAGGGTCTCAATGGGTTGCAGGGTATGATAAAGCTATTGCAAGTATTGGAAAACCATTGACATTTTACCTATGGGTGATATTATCTGGAGTGTTTTACCATCTATATAATCAATCGTCATACCAAGCACTTGACGACATTAGCCCGCTTACATTCTCGGTGGGAAACACTATGAAGAGAGTGGTGGTAATCATCGCTACTGTTTTGGTCTTCAGGAATCCGGTTAGGCCATTGAATGCACTTGGATCAGCTATTGCCATATTTGGCACTTTCCTGTATTCACAGGCTACGGCTAAAAAACCGAAAGTTGAGGCGGGTGAAAAGAAGGATTAGAAAGATGGTTCTTGTTATGTTTTTTATAGAACTTGAACTGCTGTCTTTATTCGAGGTAAATTTTTTGTGGAAGCTAGAAATTTTGATCTGCAAGATTGCATTTACATATCATTACTTGTGCCCATGTTTGTTATGATTTTTTTTTTCTGAATCGTCTTTCGAAGTGTTAAAATAAATTTTAGGGAAGCCTAGTGTGGAATAGAGTTTTCATGTGATTAGAATTCACAAGATCAAGATGCAATATCGACGATGTTGTATAGAAACCTTCTAAGCACATTTTCTAATACGTGTGTATTGGCATCATTCCATCATTTTTTGAAGGATCGCTTTCGAATGCTGAGATTTTGCGACTTGTTCCCATTTAATTAGATTTAAAGTCACTATATATTTTTTCAGCTCAAATGACAAGGTTTCTTTGATATCCTTCAGAGTTTGATGGAATAGTTCTCATTCTGTGCTGCTGTTCGGTATGCAGGTTTACTTCTACTTCATTTGCACCTCTTGCTAGCATATTCAACGCCTTTAAAGTCGTCTAGGATTAGCCGTGAAATCTTGTTTTGCTCGTCTCTAGTGTGCAAACATTTGCATCGCCTCTTATATTGATCAATGGAATATGATGGGGAGAAGAACATTGGCCAGCAATACCTCCTCTTTTCTGATCATGTATCTTTTGCATATGTACATGTTTGCATGCGTGCCCCGTCCATGAAAAAAATATGCAAATTTATTCTTTCGTTGTAAGAACTTCTTGGTTCGAATTTCAATATGCTAATTGTTAGTTGTTACAATTTGTAACATCGTAAGAATTTGTGGGATTTTTGAACATTGTTTGCTTCTTTTAGGTAAAATCATAGTTTAGATAAAGTTGAAATATCAAATTGAATGGAGATGTAAATCTATAATGCTCAATGCAAAAAGGGGGAGGTATTTTATTTCGCAGGCGAACCAGTCTTGAACCCATAACCCTGTGGGGAAGAAGTTGAATTCCTAGCCATCAAGGCAAGAGGGGCTAGGATTCCCATTTTTCATTTTTTTTAATATCTAGTAGAATTTACTTAGTTTTACGTTATCGTGTTTTGACTTTCGGCTGAAATGGAATGTTTTAATTGAACGAAAAAGACCACTCTTCGTTTTTTTTACCCACAAAACAAATGTTTTAGAATTTGCTACTAATGCAAACTATTTAAATTTGCTAAAATAAAAACTTCGTAAATGAAAAGTTTGTGGAATCATAGACGAGATGTGTGTATATACAATATAGAAATTGTTGATATTTGACATGCGACCTCACCAAGGCAAGCATCGACCTGGGCGGTAATCCGATCTGCGACCTCACTAAGGTGAGCACTGACCTAGGGGTAATTCGACCTCATTAAATACAGTTTGTTATATGCATTAAACTCATTCTAATTTAAGGTCGAGTATTTGAGGTAAGTTCGTACTAATGACCGTCGTTGTTGAGAAGACATAATGATTAGAGATTCCTTACACATTGTCAACATCCAATCAATCAATTACATTTGTTTACATTTGGATATGCTCATGATAGAATTTCCTAATTCCATCAATCATATGTCTTAGCTTCATTTCCTAAGTAATTCATTAATTGATGGGGACCACATATAAGATAAACTCGTGATGACCTGACAAGCCCAGCTCATTAAACCAATCTAAACGTGTCAATGATGTATTTTCTCAGCTCGGTATTGTAGTTGATAAGACAAGAAAATCATATATACACATCTATCTCTCCCTATAAAAAGGATGAAGGTATCCTCAAGAAAAAAGAGGATTCTAAACACTTGATATTTCAAATATCTCATTTGGCAAAAATAAAGGAAAATACTTGTAGTTTACTCATATAATTTACAAGTCATTATCAGTA
>CAIGRS010085287.1:0-16621 GCA_903798395.1 Fraxinus floribunda | reverse complement strand
CCTTATTTTTAATTTTTTCCCTATCGACTATTCATTGGATTTGGCCTATTAAAAAATAAAAAGTAACTTCGTCTTGGGCTTGGACTCGGTCCATTAATCAGTTTGCCCATTTTCATTTCACAATAAGATATGTTCTCTAACACTAAAAAACTACTATTTTCCGTTTCATGCATCAATATTTCTCTCGTCCGACAGTTGATTTGACCATAAAAGTGCAAACGATCGTCGATCCTTTTTTTTTCTACTGACTGTCTTTGCTTCCTAACAAGGTGATCAAAGCCCCCGTTTGGCCCCCATTATCTAAAAAAATTATTATTCTTTCTTATTTTTAATCACACAATCTTCCATAAAATAATGTTACACGTAAATCGAAAATTTTTCTTTCTTTTTCAACCATTTATTTTCCAAAAAAATTATAGCCCCCATTATTTGAAATTTTAATGGTTGGAATAATGTTTTTTTTTTCTTTTGAAAAATACGTTGTTGAAAAAGAAGAAATTTTTTTGCGATTACGTGTAATATTCTTTTATTGGAGAATGTGTAGTTTATAAAAAGAGAAGAAAAAGATGAATCATGGGGACCAAACAGGAGCTAAAATGATAAACTAGCTAATGCTTATTAAACAAAATCTTAGTAAAGTCTCTCGGGACATAGTTCAGTGGTACAAATGACATGAGTTAGGTAGTCTCAGGTGAGTGGCAGGTGCTGTGTGAGAGTTCGATTCCTGCCTCTAATAAGGTTTGGAATTGAACTCTTTGTGGGCACCAGTATGACAGCTCTTATACTCTGACCTGTTGAGACACATCTCGCGATTTACCTCATCCACGATGCTCTAGGAGCGGAGCGGGACGGGGCGTTGAACCTTTACAAACTCTTGAACTTGGTAATGCTTATGTTATAACGTAATTTTAAATAAATAATTATAACTTGTAAGTGGTAGAAAACCGAAATTAGAGACTATAAATTAAAAATTAATTATAAACAAGTAAAATAAGAAATACCTAACCGACTTCGAAATTGGTCCAAAACACATGAATACTTCAATTTGAGTAGAGAAAGTGAAGCATCTCAAAAATGGTAGAAGGCAGAGTAGTTATAGTCTCCGCTCTACAATTCGCTTGCTCCGATGATGTCTCCACAAACGTGGATACTGCCGAAAGGTACGTTTTCACTTTAAGCAAGTCAATCTTTTAAATTTTTTCATTTCCAGATTTAATCCTTAGTTCAAACACCGTGTTTTAATTGCATTTGAGCTATGATAGGCATGTTGAAATAATTAATCAGTGATTGTACTACTGATCTGTACGCTGAAATTTCTGACCTTATTGAGTATTCATTGGTTGAGAACTTTTTGAGTTAAGCTGTGTTAGCTTCTCGTTCAAGACAGAATTGTGTAGCATTATAAATTAAATATCAAATCAACGCCTTTCCATTGTACAAAAAAAATAGTTTTAATTGGAAGTATCGTTGATGTATGTACGTTGCTGGACAGATGCCCTGTAATGTGTATCCCCTTACTCATATGTGGATGATATGTTTCGTTAGTTGGTTATCAATCATGCTAAGAGAAGGGGAAATAAATTATTCATGTGAATATTATATTTATGTTCGGAAACAAACAATTCCCTAATCCTTGTGTAACTGCAGTTAAGCAGCCATTAACTTGAATCCCTGTTGGATTGGTCTCTACAGGATCAGAATCTTTATGATATAGAAAGAGCAGTTAGAAATAATATTATTCTAGCTGCAGCTCATGTTTCAAATATAAAACATTTTGTATTTTCATGAAAACTTTGTGGCATTGGCATTGGCATCTGCATGAAGTGTCATGAAGAGTTCTTTGATGCAGATTGGTTAGAGCAGCTCATCAGAAGGGTGCAAAAATCATTCTTATACAGGTTTGTGCTATTCAAAGTAAAGAATTAGCTTCTTAATGAGAATTTTGGTATTGGCATGTCATTTTTAGTTGGTTTGGACATCGTTTAGTAGTTCTCATGGAACTTTCTTTTTATAATTTCTCTTCGTATTTTGGTTTCCTCTTAAACCATTGGAATTTTGAACGAACGTGTCATCATTTGCAGCAGATATCTACTACCTTGATGTCATTGAAATGTTAATTTTAAGCACTCAAATCTCCAAGAGTCAGATGTAAATAAGATTTCTTTTATTATATGTTTGATGCCAAAGATGATGGCTGATAAAGTCGTCACAACTCAAATGTGTTTTCGTTACTTCTGTTTGATTCTTAGTTTAGTTCTACTAATTAGATTTTTTATTTCCTTTTCTAACGTGTTCTGCTAAGAATGCTTGTGAATGGGAGCTTCTTTTTCTCTATGCAAGACATGTTCAACCACCTGAGTCTTCATTTCCTTAATTAATCTTCACAAACAATAGTCTTTTATAATTATTTTTTTGTTCTTACAGGAGTTATTTGAGGGTTATTACTTCTGTCAAGCACAGAGGGAGGATTTCTTTCAGCGAGCTAAACCCTATAAGGATCACCCTACAATATTGAGGTGAGAATGTTTAAATATTTTGCTTCAAAATGTGGATGTTGAAGTCGACTGAACTTGGTCTTTGTGCTAAATCTCTGAGGTTCATAGGATGCAGAATCTTGCAAAAGAATTGGGAGTAGTAATACCAGTTAGCTTCTTTGAGGAGGCAAACAACGCACATTACAATTCAGTGGCTGTAATTGATGCTGATGGAACTGATCTTGGACTTTATAGAAAGTCCCATATCCCAGATGGGCCAGGTTTGTCAACTGTGGATGGCTGATCTAATTTGATATATTCGGTGATAAGCTTAAATTACAGCATATTATATTTCTCCCAGGATACCAGGAGAAATTTTACTTCAATCCAGGTGACACTGGTTTCAAGGTTGGTGTTAATAAGTTTAAAATCCAAAGATGATATTTCTTATATTTCTTTAATATATTTTTATTTTAGTTATGATGGTTGGTTATGATTATTTCAGTGACTTGTAATATTGATTGACAGGTATTTCAAACTAAATTTGCCAAAATTGGAGTGGGTAAGATTTTCTTTACTTGATATTCGGGAAAAAAAAAATTTACACAAACTTCAGCTTATACTGAAAACTGCTATGGAAAGGGGGAGATTCCGTATCTCTCTATTAATTGTATTGGAATATATATGCTTCCTGTTTATTCCTTTATCAGGAATTTGCTGGGATCAGTGGTTTCCAGAGGCAGCTCGCGCTATGGCACTTCAAGGTGCAGAAATATTGTTCTACCCCACTGCTATTGGTTCTGAACCTCAGGATGATGGCCTAGATTCTCGAGATCATTGGAAGCGAGTAATGCAGGGGCATGCCGGGGCTAATTTGGTGATTCCCTAACTTAATTCACGGATTGCTTCTATAACTAATTTTTAGAAGGGGATCATGTCATTATTTATTAAACTACTAGCTTAAGATATTAGAAAGGCGACATGCTTCTTCTTTTATTTACATTAAGTCATGTGCCCCTTTATGTACAGAATATGTTCATTTTTCCACTAAAAGTCTTGCCACATGCACAACAGTATCAACCCTGCGTTGTTTAAATACTGGTCTTCTTGAATTGTAAACCTGGTACTACCCATCTACATTCAGGATTGGACAAAGTAACATATCCTCTTGGGTTTACTTTATACCCCATCTTGTAGGTAATTAATGCGGAAACAAAAAGGATATTTTCCTTTAGCATGCTTTGAGGACTTCTTGTATTGTGGCGAACATAACCTTTTTGTATCAATTTGCATTGTCATGGTATTGTCATCAGGATAACTTCTAGGAGGGTGACCTTATAGGCTTAAATGCATTCAGGTACCTTTAGTTGCTTCAAACCGAATAGGAAAGGAGATAATTCAGACAGAACATGGCAAAAGTGAGATCACATTCTACGGGAATTCTTTCATAGCTGGTAAGCTTTTTAGGTATTATAGCTAGAATTTGCAAAGCTGCAAGTACACATCATAATGTTAACAGATGAGGACTTTCAAACATGCTGCACTGTTGAACAGGTCCCACAGGAGAAATAGTTGCTACTGCTGATGATAATGAAGAAGCAGTTCTTGTCGCAAAATTTGATCTGGATAAAATTAAATCCAAGAGATATAGCTGGGGGGTGTTTCGTGATCGGCGTCCGGACTTATACAAGGTTCTTTTGACCTTAGATGGCAGCAACATATCTCTATGATTTATCAATGCTTTCTGATGGAGATGATCAACCAAAAACCAAGCATGTTTATTTTTTTACGTTTTTTAATGGTAGATTGATCAATTGAGAATCAAATGTTTGAACACAAGTCTGATGGAGTTGGTCAACAAAAACATCAAGCATGTTTATTTTTTTTACGGTTTTCTATGGTGGATTGATCAATTGAAATATTATGTTTGAACATCAGTTTGATGAGCTATGTAACATCAATATATAATGTGCTTGAGAATTGGCATTAATCATTATAGATAGTCTTTTTCATATTTTATATTTTTCATAGATGATAAACATCCTCAATCTTCAGAGAATCTCATTCTAGAAGATCTCATCTGTCAAAGTTGTGCATAAGTCTTCACATGGGCATCTCGAAATTCTATTTTGGCGTTGTGTAGCCATATTAAGTGGCTCGGAATATCTTTTCCCTTAACCCCTCTTTTGATATTTAGTTTGTGACTAGTGATTCTCAAATACCCTTTGTCCTTGTGATGCTGTGTTGTAAAAAGTATGACTGCAATCATTTTTCCTTTTCGTAGTCTAATATCTATTGAATATTCCATTTGATTCCAAATAAGGGAATAAGTTGGTACTTATTTTGTTTTCTTTTTTCACAAAAAATGACAATCTATTGATGTAACCTTAGCAAAAATATCCTTCAATGGATTTGGTGATGTTCCCTTTCTCAAAAGAGTTGATGACCCAAGTTGTCACAAGGCTTGGGTGAATTCTGTAGCCACTTGGAGACTCAGTAGCCTCAGATTTTGCAACATTTATTAAATATCAGTGCCCATACTTCCCTGTAGGATCAACATCATGATGATGTAAGGCAATAACTAGAAATTTTGTGATTATTACTCTTTCTGCCTTTCAATTTCTCGAAAAGCTCATTGTGACTCCAATATCCTGTTCTTGACCAAATCCAGTTAGCAGCTATATTATAACCTATACTCTATGCCAAGCTACCTCTTTTTGATTCAGATGGTTAATCTGTTCAATTGTTTGTAAACATTACTTTATCTCGCCGAAAATCACTAGATAAAGTTGAGTTTGATTTCGACCCCAAATTTATCGGGAAAATGGCGGTTTAGTTGTTTGTTTGTTCGTGTGCTTCTTATCTACTAGGATCCTTCAATTCTCATTGATTTGAAATGAGTAGGATACAGCCAGATAGTAATCTCCAGATCTTTACCTGTGGGCAAAATATCTAGAATACCAATAGATGGGATGTCACAACCGTCAATCAATTGGCAGTCCATTCTGCTTTGATTTATCATTTGGAAAAAAAAAGTGCATGCATTTGGTAGAGAGTCACGATTTGGACATTAAAATGTGTTTTTGGTCAACCAGAACCTTCTTACAGCGTCTTTCATTTGCTGGATGCATTGCTCACAAAATTGAGGTTCCGAAATATCTAGGTTAGATGTCAATTTTCAGGGTTTTTGCTCGTGTCCTTTTCTTTGCTCTCTAGCATTCCTAGCAGTCACTACGTGCTAAAAAAAGTAGGGAAGAGTAAATATTTTTGCTAATGTGAAAATGTTAAAAGAGTTTGGTAAGAGTAACAATAAGTTTGAAAGGCAATGAAATGGTTTGGAGATTTATAATGGGGTGGAGTTGATAGAATAGGTAAATTGTTGCATCAACTAAAATTTTCAAGTGTATCATGCAATAGTGTGAATTATGCTTCTGTCGAGTGGCAATATCTTGGCTCGACTCTTAAACACCCGAGCTCAACTCAGCTTTGAGGACAAGTCGAGCTTGAGCTCCGGCTCATTTTCACAAACAATGCTTGTGGACACAAGATAAGCACAGTAGTTTTTTTTTAAAAAAAAAATTAAAAACAAGTCGATCCATGAGATCAAGACGATTCTGCTTGTGAAATTTTTTTCGCTCAGCTCGACCGATGGCTCGTCTAAATACCAGCCCTAGCGGTCCATGGGCCAACGACTGGACTCGTCTGCGGCTATATCGATCTGATTGGATAACTTTCTAGGTTGTGTAGAAATTAATGCACCTAAATCGTGTTTGCCGATCTAAACAATTCCTATCACATCAGAAAGCCTATAGGATCAAACACGGACCAAATTTGTTTGATCTCTTGGGCAAATACTCCTATATATTTGAGCAATATTTAACATTTAAAGATTCATATAATTGGAGAAGTGGACTAAAGTAATCAAGGGGAAGGCTATCCAAATCAATATGTATCTTGTTCTTAGATACACTACAGAATACTTACAATCCAAAAGCAAAGGAAGAACTGTTGTTCATGTTCTTCAAAGGAACTTTATTTGCATACAGTTACGGGGAAAAAAAAGGAAGAAATAAACTAAAAATTCTCTTATAATTGCAATGCAAAAAAGGCCCATTAAAACTGGAGAATTTTCCTACATAACTTAGGCTTCGCAGTCGTTGATTTCTACATTCTCTTCTCCATTGTCCCGTCCCTCTTCATTCACATCGTCCTCGCTTTTAGTGTCATCATTTTTAAGGGGTTCTTCATTGATTTCCTCTATGCTATCTTCATCTTCTTCCTCATCCTCGTCGTCTTCAAGAATTTCTTCATCAGAATGAATAAACTGCAACTTCAAACGTCCATTTTCACGACATGAATGCATGAATTCCTGAGTTGGTATCCGTATCTCCTTAAGAATAAACCGGCCGTTTTCTCTATACGATTTAAAGCACACCCATGGCTTCCCACTCCTACCTATACAAGAAATGGGAGGAGGAAATGACCCTCTACTTGTTCTTGATCTCTTTGAATATTCACTCCAATGGCTTTCAGTTTGAGTATTTCTTGTGAAACTTTTCCTTTCCTCTTGATGTTGAAATTCATTACAAATGTCATTCCTCAACAAATCCTCAACATCATCAAAGCTTTCGAATCCAAGCCCTTCGGTGCATAGCGACAAACTGTCAGAATTGACAGATGAACAGCTATTGCTATGCCGGTATTGCTTTTTGTGGGTGGACGTTGGATAATAACTTGATGTTGGACTCTTGGCTTTTTCATGAATATTGCTGTTTAGGCTCTCACTTTTCTCCCTGTTGAGTTTTTCATTAACAGATTTTTGATTCGCATCAGGAAAAAACGTCGAATTTGAGGACAAAGATGAGGATGGGGAGGATGAAGATGATTCAGAGGCATGATTTTCTTTAAAATGTAATTCGCCAAATATTTCTGTAAACGAAGAATCATCAACCGGTTTCATGGATGTTATTTGTTTCCATGATGTAAGAGATTCAATAAGTGTTGGATTTTCTGGCAATGGCTTTTCAAAGATGTGTTCTAGGCTTCCACAGGCTGCCATGGTTGGCCTTTTGAGTTTTCTTTTTTCTCCTAGAAGACAATAAACACATACATATAAGAAAGCACTAATAGCTGGTTATCAAACTCTTGTGTGAGAGCGAAAGAGAAATACATAAAGAGAGAAATGCACGGGAAGGGCATGAAAAATTGTTGCTGATAAAGTCAAGGGGGTGGAACTATTTATTAGGGATACCTCTCAGCTGGCAGTGGACTAAGGATGGGTGGTTATAAAGCTTTAGAATTTGGTGGTCACAATTATAATTTTTAGATGTCTTACCTTATCTTTCCTATGTAAAATTTGGGTTTCACCATGTGTCATTTATCATGGATATGCCAAAATATTCCAGCTCAACAAGCTAACGCATATTCTTCTTTGTAATTATTTCTCACTTCTCTAAAAACGTCGAGAAATCAAATCTTGTTTCAAAGAAATCTAGTGTAAAAAGCTACGAGAATGGACGTTCTCAAATTTCTTGCAATTTCCAATAAGCATTGTGTTATCTTGATGTCGATTGGCAAGATAATATAAACCGTTAACAAGCCCATCTTGAGAAATTGCTTTATCTATACGTTTAAATCAAGAAGGATTTTCGTTAATGAATTGACCTTGAACTGCATGTACCTGGTTTGTAATCTGAAATAGAGTTGCGTATTTGACTTGCATTCAAATTTCGCTGCTTTTTTCCTCCAAATGATGTGTGAATGATAAATTTACCTGGTTAAACATCTATTATTATTAGTATACTTCAAGACAATGATGGCACCTGTCTTTCATTTTCTATGACGTATTTTAAAGTAGATATCACAGAAGTGGACTGTTCCAAAACCACTGGGTTGCTTAGTGGTTCACTCAAATTTATCTGCATTGGACGGTAAAAAGATACAAATCTTATCAACTATTGAGTCGAGTCATGTCCAATATTACGTGGCAAAGATACCCTTTTCATTGATAGGAAATGTCGCAGCACAGTTCCATATTTTTGTTGTGTAGTCCTAGAGCTTGGAAAGGTACGTGCTTCATTTAGCTAATGACAGAAAATTAAGAATGACATCTATGCTAACTAATATAGTTGTTAGCCAAGTTTGAAGGATTTAATTGATAGTAACCTTTTTATCCTTACACTGAATAAATGGAAGATGACATTTGCTCAAGGTAAATGAAACTATGTGAACTGAAAATTACGTTTTAGCATTCAGGACAGTTGAATTTTGATGAACACAACAGATTAAGTGAAAACCAGCCAGCAACAGTTAGAAGTAAGAACTCGTACATGGACAATGGACAATTAGTAACAGAATACAGGGAATACAGAGTCACATCAGACAATCATTCGATGGCATGGCCACGGACCAATTGTTTATCGCCAAGCTTCAATTCGTTCTGTCGCTGAATTTATACGGCTTAAATTGCTAATTCCTTTGATCTTGTTTTCGATTTCCATAGCCATATCCACAAGTTGCTGCCTGTTAACTGTTCTTTCAGTTTTTGTGGGATTCGAAGCACTTGATTGGTCTGTTTTGCTCCTCTCATGGTTATCTTCAAGCCGAGCATTAATTACTTTGGCTTCTCCTCCACTGTTAATACCATAAACTTGAGCAGGAGATACACATGCATCAAGCTGAGTCTGAAGAGCACTCATTACTTTGGCTTCTGATCCACTGTTGACACCATAAACTTGAGCAGGAGATACACGTGCATCAAGCTGAGTCTGAAGAGCACTTACTTTGGCTTCTGCTCCACTGCTGACACCATAAACTTGAGCAGGAGATACACTTGCATCAGATTCTTCAGTAAACGTTGAATAAGTGAGATGTTCCTCGTCGGCGAGGTTATCCACTTGGTTGGAATCAGAAGCACCATCTGAATTGGGATCCTCTGCAATGAAGGTATCTTCGCTATCTTCATTTGATTCAACGGGATTATCCAGATGTATTTGTGAAGAATCCTGATGGCAGTTATCATCAGAATGTTCCATGTAGGAGATGGGAGCTGGTTCTATAAGGGAATCTTCTCTTTCTCTTAACGTCTTCTCCATAAGAGTCTTGAGGAAGTTCATCACTTGTACCGCATACATCAATGCAGTCGATGGATCTGCCATCTGTAAACGGAACAGGAACAAATATTAAGAAGACAGAAAGCCCTTAATAGAAAGATCACTGTGCATATGTAATAGGGCCTTTTACACTGTCCTAAACTGGAATCATTTTTGTGGAAGAGACTAGAAACTGAATAACACACTATGTCAGTACGAAGAAAAGGTATCTTTACACAAATTGACTGTAGAATACCTGTGTCATATTCGGAGCAAATACCACTGCAATGTTGCGTGCATTCATCTTGTTTTGATGTTCCTGTTGGACAACATCGACCATTAGGTTGATGGCCCAATCCAATAGAGCAGCCTCTGTTGAGGGTAGAAGCCTTACAAGTGCATCACAATCCTCTTCTGACTGGCACTGCATTACCTCCTCACAAGAAAGAGAATCTAGCACCCCTCTTGGTAGTTCTCTGAACCAAGCCTACGTAGATGAAAAAGTAGGCTGATGCCGAAAGGGTAAAAGAAGAAACAGCACATTGGATTCTAAAATCAACTGAACAAAACAATAGTAGAAATAAGGAGAGAACTCGGAATTGTAAAATGAGTCGCACAATATTTAAAATGTGGAACAGTGCTGTAAAGCTGGCATTACTGCCTGGACCCTTGTTGTTTGGAAAATAAGGAACATGATAGATGTAAGTAAGAACTAAAAACAGATGTCCTGCTATCAAGAATATTGAACATATATTTAGTTCGATAGATAGTGATTTAAGTATTTGGTTTTAGATAACTTGAAATCTATCACCACAGTAAGGTCACAACTCAAGATGCTTGGTATCTTATCTTGATACTCATTGCTATCAATCAGACTCTTGGATACTCTAGCATGTTAGCTATATATTATGGATATCTTTATAAAAATTAGGTTCAACATGTAGACTTGTGCTTCTATCAAGCCTGTATGTCAGATAATAGGGACAGGGGAAGAATAAACCAGAGAACTAATTTTTCTCACCTTTTCCCTTTTTACAAAATAAAATCTAAAATTCTTTATTTTGAGTTGAATATCAAAGTAAATGGAAGAAAATACAATTTACACCAATCTCTTCCATAATTATGTTTAAGACAGTTGTCATGGTCATAAACTTATGTAGTCCTTGGTGTTCTATGGTGCATTCTCTTACATTCTTCATTATGACCATGTTTTATCCTTTTCTCTGTTTCAAATTAATGCAACTAGAAACACGACTCAGTAAGATTTTCCTTTTTAAGAAATTTTCGAAAGAAATAGATTGAACGCAGCATTTCTCACAAGGGAACTGCTAATTGAAGACAATTGATATTAACCTCTTTTAGATACAAGCACCCACTGACATTCTTAAAGTATATTTATGACAATTGACAATTATTAGCTAAAAAAAATTATAGGAATTAATTCATTACTGACAAGTAATACTCTATATTTGTATACTTGGCTGCCTAAATATTTTATCATCATCTTCTCTATCAACAGCAATTAATGACAAATTAATTTTGTGTCTGACCAAAAGTGCAAAATGTTGATTAAGTAGCATTTTCCATACTTTCTTTGGTTAAGTTCCAGTATCTTCACTCTTTTTGAAATGATAATTCACATTTACTTTGCTAAAGAAGTAATAGTAAAGATGGATACAATAGTATGAAAGTTCAAATTGACTGCAATTGAATTGTCCTGCTCAAATGCAAGATAAATACAAATTTCTAACACACCGAATTGCTAAATGCAGCCACATTTCACACAAAACATATTGGCACAACCGTCTACATCTGCACAAACTAAGCATGGAAAGAAACAAGGGGTCTTTATTGGCAAAGCTCATTTTCATCAACTAAAGAAGAAAACACTTGTAATCACTTTACAATCATCTTTCTCCTCCAGATAAACGCTACAACTAAGCATGGTCCAACTCGTCTAGTTATCACCAATTTCAATAATTCAACAACAAACAAAAACAATCAGATTTTTAGATGACGCAATCCTTTTTCCATCAGCAGTAATGAAATAATAAAATCTATGTAGAAAGCATCCATGCTGAAAATCTTGAGAACTTTTACCTTGATCAGGCCTGCTAAACAGTGCACATCAATGCCTTCTGGAACCACGCCACTGTTTAATCGGTCCCTCACATACTCTTCCTGACTATTTCCTGCAGTGATTCTGAAGATCCCTTCTACCTGCACATGTACATTGAATGGATGCCTAAGCCTAGACAGCTAGCCGATTCTAGGATATGAAGAGGAGCAGCCACAAAAATAATGTTTTGCCAATATTCCAGTATTGTTTGTGCATCATATGTTACTAGATTTTTAAAATTCAATTATGTTGAAGACATAATATAAATAAATAAATTTTCCCCATCGCTTTGTTCAAATCTGGCAGCCACCCCCATTCATAAAAAATTCTGCACGTGCCTATTTTTTATATTAGATTTAGTTGAAGACAAAAATTAAATGAATAAGTTAGTCCCCCTCTCTTAAAGCTTAAACATGGTATCCTCAGTTAAAATGTGGCAGCCACCCATTCATGAAAATTCTAAACATGGTCTTTGATGAAAAAATGAAACTGGCCTGCAAGTATGTGAGGGGACATGTCGAAGGCATAATATAAATATATAAATTTGTCCTCCATTTAGTCTTAAACTTTTATAATAAACAGTTCAACAAATTTTATAATAAGATAATCATTAAGAGAAGGAATGATACACCTGCAGGCCTCCTTGAGCATACAAATGCCTTTGCAGCAGTAGGAGAATGGTTGGAACACTATTGCCTCTAGGATCATATGATAGCTGCATTGATTCTGTAGAAACTCCAAAAACAGTGGCACTGGGATGGATTCCCATACCAAAGGAGAGGATGAGGAAGCAGGCATGCTAATATTACAGTTCAACAATCAAAAAGATTAATCATGAGGTATGCTGAAGTACAGAATTATGCAAAAGAAATGCTAAAATCTAGAAGTTCCAACAAATTAACAAAATATGTTGAAGCATATTCTACTCTTAACATTTTTATTAATTATTAAAAAGTATAGTTTACGTCAAAAATTAAGGGGTCTGAATTCTGTCTTAAACACCTGGAGAATGCATCATGGAAATGTTTTGGACAAGAAAACTCAAATAAAGACAGATATGCTCCTGTGACCAAGGCAATATAACATTCAGTCATTATGATAATTCAGCATGATATGCTTTTCTCATCTTGAAATAACAAATTTAGAGAGTAAGGGTTATGTGTGTAGTCCATAAGCAAGCTGAAAGGTTGGCACCCCTTAAGATGGCCTCAAAAGTAAGCCAAGTGTCAGTGTGATCTAGATCAGATTTTTAATATTTAATTCAAAAAAGACTGAGCTCAATCTGGAGATCCTACGGTCATTCGGTAGACCACCTAGTTTTGGTTCAGAGAGCCGCAAAGGATTTATAACCAATTAAACTAATTTTCAAAAAAATCTAAACCACCACATGATTATACCCCAATATATTGTTTTTACAGTTCATAATTGTCCAATAGATGCTACAGAAGAGTATATTGACGTCTAATCTTTAATTATTAGAAATAAAAATGATAAGTCACAAAATTATGCCATGAAAAAAATAAAATTTGAAAATAAATTTAAGCCCACGTTTAATCCTTATTCTTTAAAAACTCATTTTCTACCGCCTATTCTCCCAACAAAAAATTTATGCACATAAATCCAAAAAAAAATTCCTATTTCTTAACCATATGTTCTCTAAAAAAATCACTATTACAAAATCTGTTCTTCCAAAAAATGGGGCTCAAACAAACCGTAACATGTTCTCAAATAGGCAAGCCAGAGGTCAACCAATCTTAGGGCAAAAGCATCTAAACAGAATAAAGGAAATGAATCCAAAGGAATCCAACAACCAGAGTATCAGATATGAGATGCCTTAAACAATACAATAGAAAAGACTTTTTGAAGCCAAAATTTCACTGCAAAGATCGGTCAACAGAAGCCAAACCTTAAAATACGAACAAGTATAGTTTCCATTTTTAGTTTAGACATCTAACTCAGATAAGGCCCATTTATTGAACTGCATCTAAGGAGCTGTAAACAATTATAGTAGATAGCTGGAATATCAGGAACAGGTTGACCTAATGGTCAGAAAGAAAACAAATTTCAGAATATCTATCAGTTAAGAAGCAAACTCAACAGCTAGGGGTGGCAAAAGGGTCAGGTAGCTCGTCAGCTCGTCAAAGCTCGGCCCATGGATGGCTCGGGCTCGTTTCGGGAAGAGAATGAGCCCGAGCCTTGAGCTCGCGAATGGCTCATGGGTAGTGCCCACGAGCCTAAAGTTCACAAGCCCACAAGCCCGGCTCATGGGCTCATAAAAAATGTGAAGAAAAAGGTCAAAAAAATACGAGCTCGTGGGCCGAGCCAAGCTCAACCCTTGAGCACTAGCCGAGCTCATGGGTATATGGGCCGGCTTGGCCCATTTCCACCGCTATCAACAGCACTGTCCAATTTGTAGTTCAATAGATATCCCTTCAGATTTAAGGATTATAAAGGCCAAGGAAGCAACAAGAACGACATTGAAACAACAATATATGCCAAATTGGTCAGGAAATCGGCCAAAATTAAGGAAACTACAAATGGAAGAAATCAGTTTAACGAAAAATTTCAAATAAAAACCGATTCCTAAAATTCCAGCAGATAAGATTGATCTTCAGTTCTCACTAAGGCAGGTTAAACAATACACGCAAAACAAGGTGCAGAAATATAATAGATTCAGCAATGGAGCAATACAGCAAACACCAGAATCACAATAAAACAGGAGCTTCCACAAAGTCAAATTATAGTAAATCAGCAAGATTATACATACGCTAGGAATCAAGAACCAAGATTCAATAATATCATAGAGATTTCCATAACCAAGATAGAGAAAACTTGTCATGATTCCAGTCGCACACACGAGTTTATAAAACCACAATTATAGAATTCAAGAAAGAAGAATGCACCTTGCACTAGGGGCCCTCCGGAGTACTTCAGGCTCAAACTCCACTGGCAAGCCCAAGAACCCATCAAATCGATCAAACGTAACATGATTAACATGCTGCACGTCAGTTGGCCATCCAATTTCCATAACACCACGACCACAACTGGCACTGCCGGCACCAGTAAACTCTTCTCTATCCATCTTGCAAGCCAACCAAAAACTCTTTCGAAAGATAGTCACCAAAAGTGCCAAAAGAGAAAGTTGATCCCTCCTATCCTTCTCTCTCTTCTCCTTCACCCTATTTTCCTCCACCTCTTCTTCTATGTCACCGCCCGTCACATCAGAAACCCCCTCCTCACCCACATATGACTGAATCTGATGAAACAATGTGGCATTGTTGTGGGTAGGTGTGGATAGTGAAGGGGAAGAAGAGGAAGATGAGGAGTGGAGCACCTCTGTCATTCTTTCAACGGTTGAACAAATCAATGAATAGAATCGTTTCAATATTCTTTGTACCAAAGATTTTTTTTTATTCAAGAAAAAATATTGGTTCTTTATGTTTTCATGAATAAAGAAATCTTGAGTTGAGATTTGGCATACTATTAAAGAAACACATACTCTCAGCTGGAAATGGGGGTTTGGTTTGGAGGGAAATATTCAATTTTCGTTATGTAATGCCGTTAGTGGAGTTGGATTGAAGGAATGGTAAAGATAACAAGACGTGAGAGTCAGAAAGGGATTTATTTATTCAAGAAATTATAATTGTTTTTTTTGTGGCGGCCTCTGCAGATTGTTGCTATCCATTGGTTTGTGGACTGTGGTGGTTGAGGTGGACCGCTTCATTGTTTTTGATGATGACAGTTATTTTACCTTTTTTTTAGGGTTTTTGGTTTTTCTTTTCTCAATTTCTGATCTCATACAACTTTAGGGTTTTATAGATATTCTATTTAGTTGGTTTAATTGTTTTTAATCTCCTCGATAAAAGTCGAAATAGCATTGTTATTTATTACCACGATTGACGAACACAGCGTATATGGAATCATGCTATGTGTCATCTAAATCAATCATTTCAAAAACAATTTTTAAATTAATGGAAATTAATGGTTTAAATCATGTCAACACTTTGGAGTTGTCCGGCCACGATTAAAATTGAGGTAAAATTCCTTTTCTGACCGTTGAAGGGCCCCAACGGTAACAATTCCAAGATTGCGGCTTGCTCTTGCGTGAGAAACGATCAAAAAACAACAGCACAAAAATCAATTTTCACAATCTGAAAATCCCTCCCAGACAGGCACTTATTTTGCCCATGTTTGATAGAGATTAAGGTCCCGTTCGGTAGTTATTGGATCTCACTCGTCTAATAAAAGTCAACAATAACAGTTAGTTTTTCAATTTTAATCTCTATCAAACGGGTCCTAAAATCATATTTTTAATGAATTTTGATAAAAACGGATAACATTTGTCTTTGAAAAATTGTGAATCACATTAAATTAGTAATTAAAATTAATTGTTGACTTTAACTCGAGATTTTAATTCAATCCAACCTTTGCCTCGTCCAGTAATCAACAAATGACTCAAATTCTTGTCTAGTTTTTTTACCCTTTTTTTTTGGGAATTTAGCTTTTTGTAGTAGGAGAAAGCAACTTACTGAATTAACACCATATTAATGTGCAAAATCCGAGCTCATCAGTTTAGGTGATTTAATTGTAAATTATAGTAACGGAAGAATACATATCTCAGCCTTTTACTTTACACCATTTCAAAAATACAAAAGCAATTTTTAACTTTCAAAAATCGAGTTTTTAAAATTTTAATTTATGAAATAATAAATTATTAAATCAATTTATTATTACATATTTAATTCTAATATAACATAGTTACCCCCCCACCACCACCACCACCACCACCACCACCACCACCACCACAGCTCCGGGGACTATTCTGACTACCGTTCCAATCACAACTCTTCTCCGACAATTGTTCCGACTTTAGACGATTGTCTGGCGACTACTCCGATTCCAACAAGTGTTCCAACTCCGACGAATATATTAAGGTC
>CAIGRS010085278.1:0-39052 GCA_903798395.1 Fraxinus floribunda | reverse complement strand
TGTTTCTATGTTTATTGTCTCTGGCTCATTATTCTACATCACAGACAACCCTGTGATAACAATTATCTCTCTATTGGCAAGCAAAAGTATTGCAGTGTAAATTACATTGTAGAATTGTTAACAAATCATGATATCGGTGTGTTTTGTAGGCTGAACAAGAAACTGATGAGGTTTATGCACAAATTACTCTGATGCCAGAAGTAGAAGTAAGAAATAAGTCTAGCTTCTTTTTTATTGGAAAAATTGTTGTATTTGCTTGCTTTCATAATTTTTAGGGATAAAGCGTTCAATTTTTTAATATGCATAATCGATGAAAGTTTGTGTTACTACTGGGTCAAACTATTTGTAGCAAACCGAGCCAAAAAGTCTAGATCATTGTCCTCCGGAGCCTCCTAGGCCTACGGTTCACTCGTTCTGCAAGGTTTTGACAGCTTCCGATACAAGTACTCATGGTGGATTTTCTGTCCTCCGTAAGCATGCGAATGAATGCCTTCCGCCCTTGGTAATAATCCTCTTTTGAGGGGTTCGTCAGTTCTGTTTTTGTTTTTGAATTTCTTTTCCATATTTCTAGTTGGCATAGATTATCATAACTGATCTTTAGTTTGTTTTGACTATATATGTTCTTGGATCAGGATATGACCCTGCAGACACCGAGCCAGGAACTTGTGGCAAAGGATCTGCATGGGATTGAATGGCACTTTAAGCATATATATAGAGGTGATCTTTATTTCTACCTTCCTTATGAGCTCCTTTTGATTTAGCTGAGACTAACGGGTATGAGATTGTTTGACTGAGCTTAAATAAGTAAAATTTAGTTTTATGTTTCCAAAGATGGTCGGATAACTTAATTTTTTCTGCTTTCGAGTAAAAGAAGTTATATTGAAAGTAACATTTACCTTATTGTCTAAATAATTAACTTATTTACTTATACGTACAATTTAAGCTTAGCCAATCACGCTTGTCTCATTACATATTACTTGACCACGAATGTCATTATGCATGCTAATACTGATCAAATATATAGGCATGTAGGGAGTTGAGTATGTTGATGTCAAATTCTCAATTTCATGGAAGGAAATTCATGTATATATCATCCAATATTCTAACAGGCAAACCAAGTAGGCACTTGCTTACAACGGGATGGAGTACATTCGTCACTTCTAAGAGATTAGTTGCTGGGGATTCTTTCGTATTTTTGAGGTACAAATTCAAATTTACACACTCCAGTGATTATAATTTGCAACTGACGATGACATGTTGGTTTTCCTTTTTCTTATGTATTGTTATTGTCTTATCAAAACTCTGATTATAGGGGAGCAAATGGGGAGTTATATGTTGGAGTTAGACATCATGTTTGTCAACAGAGCTCCATGCCATCCTCAGTGATTTCAAGTCAGAGCATGCACCTTGGCGTGCTTGCAACTGCATCTCACGCTGTTGCAACCAAGACCCTCTTTGTTGTTTATTACAAACCGAGGTCCGAAATTCTTCGCTCTTTTGTACACTGAGAATGATGTCTGAATATGGAAATTCTTCTTTAAATAATGTGCATATCTACTTAAACATGTTGTCTGTGATAAAACTTTCAGAGCAAGTCAGTTCATCGTAGGGCTGAACAAATATCTCGAAGCTCTAAACCATAGTTTCGGAGTTGGCATGAGATTCAAGATGCGTTTTGAGGTCGATGATTCTCCAGAGAAAAGGTTGCCACTTGCCACATATTCACAAATCAGTCTCATTGCAAGTAGCATCAAATTGCTCCAATTAATCCTTTTCTTTTTCCCGAGTAATCAGGTTCTCAGGTACAATAACAGGAGTTGAAGATATTTCTCCTCACTGGAAAGATTCGAAATGGCGATCACTGAAGGTTAGTGTTTTTGCTGGTGTCTTTTCGATCAAATTAGCATAGAGAAATACTGAGCTTCTATGCTGTTCTCCTCGTGTTTTCAGGTTCAGTGGGATGAACCTGCATCCATTCCAAGACCTGAAAGGGTTTCTCCATGGGAGATAGAACCGTTTGTGGCGTCAGTTCCCACGAGCCTGGTTCAGCCACTGGCAGCGAAAAATAAAAGGCCACGATTGCATGTTGAAGTCGCAGTTCCTGGTTCGATCACCTTGCACATCCTTTTTTCCTAACTTTTTAGTGTTTCTATGCATTATGGCTTCAGTTCATTTTGTTGCTATTTCCTGTGGTAGAAACTCTGAGCTCAACTGCATCAGCTGTCTGGAATCCATCCCATGACTCACATAAAGTAATGGATGTTCTTGAAGAAAAAAGAAGTGAACAAATGGACGCTAGTGCCACTCTCATCAAAAACAGAACCGACGACACTTTCGAAACTATTGTAGAGAGAGACTGGCTATCTTTTCCTCCTATAAATTCTTCTCTGAATAAGTTTTCTGAAGAAACAGAAGAGAGCAAAAGTGCCTCAGCTTGGTCTATTTTTTCAAACCATTCAACCCCAAATTCCAGAAAACAGAGTAATACTCTCATATCTTGCCTGAATGATGGGAGGAAATTAGATACTTCTGCTACTTGCCGATTATTTGGTATTGACTTGAAAAGACCTTCAATGCTCGAGAAATGTTTTTCGAAATTAGTTGATATACCAAATGATGTTTCTGAAGGATGCATCCCAAATCAACCGCAGTACTTACAAGTACCAATAAAGGAGGTTCGTAGCAGACAGAATCACTCCACTAGAAGTTGTACTAAGGTATAATGTCACATTTTCTACTTTCGAAATTGAACATTAACTGAATTAAAAGAGTAATTAAAAATAAATATGTGTTCATTTGGTATGGAAATATGTTGAGAAGGTTCAAATGCAAGGAGTTGCTGTGGGTCGTGCTGTGGACTTAACTGTGTTAAAGGGGTACAATGAGCTTTTAAGCGAACTTGAAGGGATGTTTGAAATAAAAGGAGAGCTTCAGCATCGACATAAATGGGAAATTGTTTTTACCGATGACGAAGGAGATATGATGCTCATGCGCGACTATCCATGGCTGTATGTATTATTTGTATTTTTCATCTAGAAATATTATTCAACTTAAACAGTGGATGATCCTTCTTTATATGAGCACGTTTGCTAAACTATCATTTTCTTGCAGAGAATTCTGTGACAAGGTGCAGAGGATTTTCATCTATTCTAGCCAAGAAGTGAAGAAAATGAGAGCAAGAAGCAAGCTTCCGCTATCTTCAACAGACAACGAAAGAGGAGGCTTTAACTTGGAAGTTGGTGGAGATTAAAGTTAACTTCACATTTTCTTGTTCATTCCTGCTCCTTTTAATTTGTTTCTTCAATGGTGATCGTGTCATTTTGTGCTGTGGTAGAGGTATTTTGAGGAAATATCTTGTTTGTTTCTTTGATTTTCCTGACTCTGGGTCATCAAGGATGGCTATAGATGAATGTAGCGATCAGGTTAACGATCAAGAAGACTAGCAGTTTGCCACTAGAAATTTTACGAGTATAGCTAGACTCTACGACGGTACCAATCAAGGGGTGGGTTTAGGATTAGAAGGTGTTTCTGGTGAATTTGGTTAAATTTCTTTCTTGTCCTGTATATGTGAATATAAATTCTTGACATCTGGTTTGAAAATTGCCAGCTTCTTTTGTAAATGTGTACTTCTAATTCAAGGAATTTCTTTTCCTTCCTATCGTGAACTTGACCGTCTTTATACCTCTAGATACAAAATTACTGATTTAAGCAAAATGATAACCTCGCATTTCATATTGGGTGTTACCCACACTTCATCGTATATATTGCCTCGTTTATCAACACGTATGTGCATACGGACGAAACTAAATTATTTTGTTGGTTCACTTGACTAATTTCTACAGCATGAATCAATTAAATAATCAGTTATTCGCCTATTTTCAGCCTCCCTAAGTAGATATGATTCACCGAAATTGCTAGCTCTATCAGCAAAAAGCTTCATTCTTCTTCATTAAGTCAATAAAGTACTCTAATTCGTTACTCTGAGCTTGCATCTGCTTCATGTATGGAAGACTCCCGGGATCTTTTTCCTCCAGTACTAGATTTGCGGGAGTTTGTGGAGGATAATTGTCGAGGATAAACTCAATATCATCCCCTGTGATCTCTTCCCGATTGAGAAGAACCTGCAAGCCAAACGAGAGGAATATTAGTGTCCTCGGCACTCGTGCATACCCAGGCTAATAACTGAACGCGACTGTATAGTAACTTGATGGATCCAAACATGTTTACATTGAGGACAATTGTCATTTTCAGACAACTCAAAGCTTTTTGATGAGAAAGTAGAGAAATGAGAAACTAGATTGGTGCATTCGAGCAGACCTGAATAGTTTTACACAGAGCAGCACTATGCATTCTCAGCATAGCAACTGTCTTTCCATACTTATCGAGAGTCAACTTTTCTGTCCTCCAGCGAGTTTCATTGTCCAACCTAAAGTTTAACGGAGGCGCACTCAAATTACTGTAATCATAAAGAGATCCTTCAAAGTTGTACAAAGTAACAATCTCATGAGCAAGCCGAGATGCATCCGCATGGTACTCAATTGACGCATTTGAAATATTGCGGCCAAAAATGACCTCTTCAGCGGCCCTGCCTCCAAGTTTCACCTTCATAAATGAAAAAAAACACAATTGTAAATGATAAGAGGAGAATGAAGACGAGTAAAAAGAAAAAGAACTTGTGAAATCGAAGTTCACACCTGAAGACGGTGCAACATTTGAGGCCGGTTTTCAAAGAGGTTAGAGTCTTCATCAAGACTATGAAATAAAACGCGAGACTTTGTCTGCATGCAAAATCTTTCATCAAGAAGGGAGAGAGTGATATTACTTGGGAAAATAGCAGCATTCATCCTTAACCTATAACCTGATTAGCAAGTTGTTCTTCAAACTTTTGTTATTGTACAATTAGTCTCTGCAAAAACTGTCCAAATCTCCGCCCTCATGAACTATGCTTCGGAAACAGAATCTAGTTTCATAACGACAATCAGGGAAACTTGATGATAATGGAGATTTGGATGGTTTTTGTCCTTGAGAATGAAAGATTGATGACCAACTTGCTACTTAGGCAATTGGGAACAATGGTACAATATTCGTAACAAAAATAACATGGAAAAGAAATTAATTTAAAGACAGTGATTAAATCAAGAAACGTTAAAGTCGGAAAACCTTTCCACGAGGAATAATAGATGTGCGATCACAACGTGCAACTTTAGCATTCTCTAAACGCCTTAGCAGATGAGCCGTCAAAGCGACCCCCACTTCTGTAGCAGCTCGTCGAGTTTGGCCTTGTTCACCCAAATTCATTCCAACACGCTTTGGCCCAATCCTAAGACGGTCAACTGCATCGTCCATATCTTCCGTCAAAATTGTGTTGTGCTTTTCCTCCCCCTCGATATGCTTTTTCCTCCCCGCAATTAGAGCAGCCTCTTTAAGTAGTTGTGCCAGCTTTGCACCCGACCATCCTGATGCAGACCTCATTTAACAATTCCACAAAGAAGTAACAGCTTAAGAATATAAACTTTCACTGTAACAACATTTAAAATGAAAACATGTACCTTGCAAATTATTGGCATATATAGACAAATCAACAGTATCTGATAATTTCACTTTACGGGCATGAACTTTTAGGATTTCCAGTCTTCCTTTTGCATTTGGAGGTTTAACTTTTATCTAAATGATAAACAAAAACAATGATTGGACAAATCATGTTCAAGAAGACAGATACATAAATAAGGCATTTACCTTACGATCAAACCGACCGGGACGAAGAAGTGCAGGATCCAACAAATCCATTCTGTTGGTGGCACCCAAAAATATAACACCTTTGCTCGTATCAAATCCATCTAGTTGCACCAGCAGCTGGTTCAATGTAGTTTCCCTTTCTTGAGTTTGTGCATTGTTTATGTGGTCCTTCGATTCACGGGATATTCCTTCCCGCCTATATATCAACAAAAATTAAATTACAATTTCAAATCATTTGCATTCTCTGTTGCAGATTCATGAAAACAGATCGTACGAGTCAAGGATTTGACTAGTGACTGTTTGCAAATATGCCAATTTTATATCTCAATTCCCACTATATCAAGCAAGAACTTCATATGAAAATGGTCATCAAAACTATTTATGTTACAATTTTTGTTTTAAAATATATTAACAGCACATGCTTATATGTGCAGTAAATTTAACTTGTTCAACAAACCCATTGAATAGCCCATACCTTGCACCCAGAGCATCAATTTCATCAATAAAAATGACTGATGGTTTATTTACCTGAAAAAAATAAAAAAATGAATATCATTACATATAAAACTAAGTTCGTTTCCTACCAACCCATATGAATCAAAAGCGTCCTTTCCACCTCCACTGGTCAATTTGGTCTAAGTCATAAAAATGCGTTGAACTATCTCATCTAAAAGCTTAAGTTGTTAGAGAGGAACAAATATATTTATTTAAATTTTATTCAACACAATCCCTCATGCGGATGGGAGATTCATACTCTTTCAAAGGCCTGACACCTGCTAAATGGTTAGTGCCAAGAAAAAAAAAATATAAACTTTTACAGATGGGAAAAAAAAATATTTATTTAAAAATAAATCTTCAAGAAGACAATGCAAAAGTCATCCTTGTACCGTATAGATAAAATCCGTCTGTCTTCTCAATTGGGAGTCCAAAAAAAACATAGTATCATCACTCGCTAAATAAGAAAAACGGTTACCTGGGCTCTCTTGAATAAATCCCTGATACGAGCAGCACCAGCACCAACCAAAATTTCAACAAATTCGGGTCCAGCCATTTGGTAAAATGGAACACCGGCTTCACCTGCTATGGCCTTAGCAACCAGGGTCTGCATTGTGTGATTTTAGAAACTATCGATAAAACTTAGTGTCATCGTAGAAAAGACAACTAACCTTCCCACATCCAGGAGGTCCGTCAAGAAGAACTCCATGTGGAGGCTTTATTCCCATTTTATCAAATAGTTCTGGATCCTTCAGGTACCTTACCAACTAACAAGCAGTAAAAGATTACAAAATCGATAAATTTTCGAAACATGAAATGAAATCAATGCTCTACATTTAGAATTTACAAAGCCGTTACAATTACAGCCTATTTTTCATTGTAAGCAATAGAACATAATCTAAAAACTGGCCAAAGGGTAAAAGAGTTCCAGCCAACATGACAACGTTGATCTGCAGCAAAATCATCAGAAAATCTGGTTTTTAAACAAAACGAGAAATCTGTGATATATTTATGAGATGCAAATGCATACAAGAATATCACGATGCTACCTCTTGGAGCTCTTCCACTGCTACCTCAATCCCTGCCACATCATTAAATGTAACTCCAGTTGAACCCTGAAGGCAAGTAATCAATTTTCAGATAAGATGGCCAAAAAACAATCCAGCCAATCAGGTCTACTAAGCGCACATCACTCTTGTGAATAGAAGTTTCTTTAGGTTTAAAAATGAAATGTCACAACTACCTAAACCGTCATTCAGTTGCTGCCACATCTGCTTATTCTCGTTCTTATTTTATTCATTTTACTCATTTCAATTAGGATCCAATATTTTAAAGAAATTCACAAATAGCAATTTATGAAAATTGAGAAGAATTTGTGAGAGAGAAGAGAAATCAGAGAGAGTAGTTTGTATTTAATAACCTAACTGCGATTAAACCAAAGAGTTAACCCTTATTAATTTATATGGTTTAAACAATCCTAAATTACGTATGTATAATGTCTTATTTCTATAGTTCTATTTTGCCTAAAACTTCATATTCCAAGTGCTTGTTTGGGAGAAATTATAATGGATTTATAATGAACATGAGTAGTGAATCTTACGAAATGTGTGGATAATAAGTTGATAGTAATTGTGAACATGAGTAGTGGGTCTTACGAAACGTTTGACTTCGACTTTAAATTATAAGAAACCCAAACATGCTCCGAGTAGAACCTTATGCAAGTCTACATTTGTATTCTAAAAAATACTGATGCATCCAATGGAAATTCTAACTTTCTCTAGGGCCAATCATAGCACTGCTGTTCACACCTGACATTTGTATCACGCTTCTTTTTCAATACTTGTTTGTCAATACTTAAACTGGTAAATGGTCGTCGGATTAGATCTCTCAAGTATAAAACCACCATGCATTTTTGAGACCTCAATCCATGCCCAATGCGGTAAAAATTGAAGAGAAGTAATAAAGGGGAAAAAAATAGAGTAATAGAAACAGTAAATTAAGAAAAAGAAACTAACATCGACACGAGCTTCCGATTTAGACTGACAAAATTCACTGACTTGCCACATATCCTGCAAAAAGTAGAAAGTGGTAAGGAACATTGCACATAACAACCGATGACAAGAACTTCTAAGAAGCAATACTCACCCATTTTCTGAAATTCTTAGGCCTTCTAGAAAGGGTAAACCGAGTAAGAAGAACCATGATCATAAGTACCAGCATGATTGGTTTCAGCATTTCGATATTGGCAGAGGCACCGCCAGAAGTGTAAAGTTCATAAAACTTGGAAAAAATCTCTTCACGTAACACATCAAGACTATTATGGACCTTCGGTAAAACTCCAAAAAGTTTCATGAAAATAGGTTTGGTTATTGGCCATATGACATAGATAGAAACTGCAAAGACAGAGCCTGTAACTGCCAATAATGCCGAAGCCAGAAACCCTCCAACAACAGCTGCCGCTGCAGCCATCACGGCAGTCAACATCCCAAGTTCAACCATTATTCTACTTGATATTTTAGAGGCTACTGGATGAGGATACTCTGTCAGTTTACCAACCGAAGCCTGTGAAAATAAAAATGAAAATTATAAAAATGCAGTTCTAATCTAGTGTATATCTTGACACCCTTTCATGGAGTTTCTCCCTTATNAGAGGCTACTGGATGAGGATACTCTGTCAGTTTACCAACCGAAGCCTGTGAAAATAAACATGAAAATTATAAAAATGCAGTTCTAATCTAGTGTATATCTTGACACCCTTTCATGGAGTTTCTCCCTTATTCATATAATTCTGTATTTAAAAAACTCAAAATTTTTATAGCACAATAAGAAGTGCTATTTTTACCCAAGGCTTTGCTACTTCAGGTATTTTAACTCAACACAAATCTATAATATTAGCACCCGCTCTGCAAGCTGAGTGGTTAATAATGCACATAAATAAGTACGATAATATTGGGCTAAACTGTTAGATTAGCCTTCCTTATATGTCAACTCTTTCAATCAAATGAATGAATCGATCAACATCACAAGCATGGAGCATTCATTACCATTTCATTAGCTGTTAAGATGATCCATATCAAGTAAAATTAGATGGGTTATGCTACATGTACATAATTTTTTACCTAATCGTTTACACCCTACTCACATTAAAAGGTGGGGACCACGAGCCGTCATTTTAAAACACACACGGGACCCGNACCTAATCGTTTACACCTCACTCACATTAGGAGGTGGGGACCACGAGACGCCATTTTAAAACACACACGGGACCCGCACACATTGTGAGAGGGGGTACACCATTCGGTACACCCCCATTATGTACAAGGGGATTTTCCCAAATTTGATTATTTACCCAGACCACCATAAATGCCTTTCAAGCATTATTTTTTTAAGTTTCTTGCATCCTTTATTCCTATTCATTATTGCATATTGTTTTGCTCTTGGTCAATGCAAGTTCTATCCCAATCAAAATTACAAAGAAAAAAATGAGGTTCAATACCATCATATGATTCTCAATATTATATCGTGGCCCCTTGTACTCCTTCAAAAGTGCTTGCATCAGGTTTTGATCCAGCTTCATCACCCTAATTCAAGAAAGAACTACAAAACAAAATCAACAAAGAATTTAAAGAAAGTAGATTCCACGAGTTTGTGAATACTAACCATTTAGTTTTGCGAAAGCTCTTTCCTCCTGGTGTTTCTTTCAAATCCACAACAAAATCCCTATAACCATAAGAAATCCCACTATCCTCCTTAAAGCTCAACAACTTTACTTGATCACTCTCCAAGTATTTCCGAAAATCATTATAGCTCAGTTTTGGCAACTCTTCCACATTCTTATGAAACTCCTCTTCTTCTGATAAACTAGCACCGAAAACCTGTTTAGGAACATAAAGTTTACCTTTATACTCCCTCAAAATATCCGGCAAATAAACCTCCCCTTCAGACTTCACCAAGTTCCCCTCTTCGCCACTGTCTTTATCGTTTTCACTCGCCAATACCTTCGAATTCAACCACCTCAATGTCTTGAAAAACCGGTAACCAAAACCATTTTTCGTCAAATCATCCTTTTCTTTTTGTGTATACAATCTATTCCCAGTCAAATACTTGGGTTCCACTCGGCTAGGATTTGCCCTTAAAACCCGATTAACAAAGTCATCGCTCTCCGCAAAAGTAGGTACTGAATTTGTACAGGGATTCAGCAAAATTGCTCGTGGGCAGTGGAAAAAACCTAGTCTTTTGCGGTTTCTTAAAGAAAACTGTAAATTTCTGCTAAACTTCTGAAGTGGAAAATTTTTGGGCAAACTAACTGAGGGTTTTGAATAACAAAACATTGGTGAAATTGGGTTATTGACAGTGCCCACTGGAGAGGAATTCATGGTTCTTTTGCAAAGGTTAGGTCTTGTATTCAATCAGGTTTCAAAGATTGTGTTCAAAAAAATAAAAAAATCAGGTTTCAATACGTGTGTTCATATACGCACGCATATATATATATAGAGAGAGAGAGAGAGAGAGAGAGTTTGTTAGGGTTTAACCATTTTAAGGCTAAATCAGGTTTCAATACGTGTGTTCATATACGTACGTACGTACGCACGCATATATATATATATAGAGAGAGAGAGAGAGAGAGAGTTTGTTAGGGTTTAACCGTTTTAAGGCTAGCTTTGGAGGGAAAACAATTTTGCAGGAAAATGTCACTACTCATCCCTCAAATTACAACTTTATTTCATATTGGTCTCTTAACTTCAACTTGTTGCAATTCAATAGCTCCTTATATTTGTGATTCAATTTGAGCACCCAACTTATATTTTTGTTTCGGTTTGATCATTTTGAGTTGTTAAATTCTTGCCTAATCGACTAAATGCGTCTAGCTAACAAGTTATGTTTATAACCTGGCCGACGAAATGCGTAACCACAAATTATTTCATTTTTAAATATATTCAGCCTTTGTTTGATTCATATTATTTTTTTCATTCTCATTTTCAACCACAAATTTTTCAATAAAATAATATTTTCCATCACATCAATAACTTTTCCTTCTTTTTCAACCACATATTATTCATCACATCACTTCAAAAAAATACATTCTCTCATTTTAATACGCACCAAACACACCAATTTCCTTTATTAGAACTCGAAAATAATTTAAAATCTATCAGAGATGTGATCATGAATATTTATACAATCGTCGATTCTCAACAATACAATTACATAGATTGTTTTAATTTATAATTATTTGTAACTTTATAAATCTACTTTCTTCATAATTCACACACAAATTTGTTCATTTTTAATTATTATTATTATTACATATCAATCGTGAGACTTGACGTCATATTATTTCCACAAATATTGGAAGAAACTTCATTCGCGACGAAAGCTTTCAAGGGAAGTAGATTAAGAATTAAGTTTAAAAAATGACAAACTGGTTTCCTTTTCTTTTTTTCCTTTTTTGTATTTAAAAAAAGGGGAGATTTGCAAAATTGGTCCTCGAATATTACCACCTGAAGCACTTGGAGTCCACATTCGTTTTTTTTTTTCCAGCATTAGATCCCCCAAACTAATAATTTTGGTGCGTTAAAAATTCCGACCACTTATGGCAGGGGTACTTTCGTCCACTCAGAATATATAAAGAATAAAGTTCTTAAAAGGAGAATTTGTTCTTCTTCCTCATCTCCGCCAGAATCAGTCCGATTTTGATCTTCTTCCATTTTAGTACATCAACAATCCCCTCCTGCAAAACAAAAACAAAAGTAGATCATATCACTATCCTCGCTAAACAATTAATGTCTAGACAAGGAAGGCACCTTAAATACCATTTCTCCAATTCACTTTTAAAAGCACAATAACCTGCATAATACGTGGAAGGGGAAATAAGAAGAAATACGAGACTTAAGCAACCGTTTCAGCCTCTCTTAACATTTGTAGAAGTCTCACATCCAACCTCATAGTTAGATTGTACTGCTCCGGCCCTCAAGCACCAGTATGTACACATATTTCTACGACTGCAGAGGCCTGTCTGTAGAAGTTCCTCAGCTCCCTCTGCAGTGAATTGTCGGTGTCAGGAACATGCCAAACTTATTGGGGTGGAGTAAAGCCATCAAGACCAGCAGACTGCCATCGTGTTGCCCATTACGCTGCATCTGCACTTTGTGCCCACTAGGGCACATGTGCAGTTCACAAGCCCTGATGGGATACATCTTCATCAGCCTCTCAGCTCCTCCCCTCATTTCTTCCCATGCTTCAAGGTTGAAGCATTTCCTGCTGGCAATGCCACTTTCTCTTGGATATTTGAGTAAGTGAACTCCTGCCTGAATGCAGAGCTTCATTGCTGCAGGGTTCTCGGATAGAAAATCTTCACACTCAAACAATACATGTCCCAAGACGATCATACAGATAGTGGTGGTAGGCCCTTGACTGGTACCAATACATCTTAAACAGTTGCGTCCCCCCACTCATGAAGTCGTTTACAGAATGAAGCACACAATCCTCTACAAGAACAAGACTAGAAAAGATGCCCAACATTTCCATCATGAATTTCACTTCTCCACTTGCGAGCACGAAGCAGAACTACTTTCAACAGCATCTTAAGAGTGTTGGTCAACATTACTCTTGCATTTGGTAAGCTGTTGCAACTTGCAACAGTAATCAGCATTTGGACCGCCCTCCCTCTTTTTGGAGGAGGGGAAGCTCTTTTATGTTGGCCCTTACTATTTCTCAGCCTCTCTCGGGCAGCCAGTCAAAGCTCATGGGTATAGGAAATGGCTTCTTCTCTTCTTCAGAATAATAGCGAGGATAATCTGCATTTTGAGGACGACTGCATCTGATAACTAGTGATTAATGTTGAATCGTTATTTGAATTGCCAGCTTATGGGCAACTGTGCTTCGAATAATCAAGTGAAGTAAAATCTTGCTGTATATTTCATTTTAGAAGATCAAATTTTGGAGACAGATTCCTCTCACTGCCATAAAATAGTATGACCAAACTCGGATTGCAGACAACCACAGTCCATTCCAAGGGAATTTTAACACGACAGATTCTTTTCAGCTATTCCACAACCTGTGAAACCGATTTGACACTGCATGGGACTGGTGTTGAGGCAGATAAATTTAACCACTAAATTAAGATTTAAAATTGAAAGAAACTTGAAAAATGGGGCAGCCCATTTGAACTACAATGGAAGATCAAAATCATTTCTGAACTTGACCGGAGAAGAAACAAAATTGGAAGCGTAAGAATTGGAGAAATGGCACCAAGTGAACAAGAAGATGAGATTGTTTCCGGCACAGAGATAAGCAGGAACAGCATATTCTCCTTACCAGTTCATGCCCCTGACCGAAGAAGATGCAGGAACAACACCTCTGACTTCAATAAGCATTTTATTCTTTATGAGTGGACAATAATACCCATGGCGTCAGTGGTCACATGCTGGTGAAGCAACCATTAGACAGAATTCCATCCAGGAGGACTGACTTGCACCAAAATTGAAAGTTGGGGAGCTAAATGCTCCAGGCAGTAATGTTTGGGGACTGCAGCTGAAAAGTTTCCAAAATAAAAAGAAATTAAAATGTTTCTCATTATATAGTCCATTCCTGTCCAGCATTGTTTACAAAACTTGCCTCGTGGGTACGAGTATCTATGTAAACCATATTAGAAGATTTTAAAAGGCATTTTGCTAAGCAATATCCCAACCGGTTCTATATAATATCACTATAACTCTCTTCAATTTAATTTCCAACAATTTGATCTACAATTGCTTTTTCACTTATTAAGTGCATAATCTCGCATAAATATAAAACCTGGTATGAGAGAGGAAAAAGATGAGGCACAGAAAAATATACCAATCGTGTGCTGATTAAGTTTTCGCCTTCTGCTGGGCAGCTTCAACATATTGTTCAGCAAGTTTCTTCACTTTCTCCCCTTCCTTGACAAGGAAATTTGCGTTCTTATCTTTTGAGTGGTATTTCATAACTTTCTCAGTTGTTTTTCCAACGGCCCACCTGTATTCTTCGACTGTGATCACACCACTCTTGCACAGTGGTCTGATGTGTTCTTTTATGTAGGATTCGACCTACATGGAAGATTATAATCAACCCATCAGGAAACAGAAGATTTTTCAATAATTTATAAAGTAAATGAGTAAATCTAGTATGACTTAAAAAGGAAGCATATATGGCTAAGCTTAAAAAGTTTACTTGTAAGCTTGGCAACTTTGCAAGTAAATAAGTTTAAAACTAAAATAAATTTATCTAATGATCAAAGTTGGAAACGAGCATGTTCATTATTTTGATATTAATGTAAAGAGTTACTTAAAATGAAGTAACTCTTTTTACTTAAAAGTAAGTTACGGACTAGAGAGTAGAGAATGGTGGTTAAGGTTAAAAACTTTACTTAACAGTATATAAGCAGTTTTAAAATAAATAATTTTTAATTGATCGAAGTTGAAACTAAGTTACTTTTTTTTTACGGTAAGGTAAGAGTTACTTTCAAATAAGTACCTTTTTTTTGCTTGAAGTAAGAAAAAGGTAACATATCCAAACATGTTTGAAAATAAAAGGTTAAAAGTAACTTCTACTTTTTTGAAGCTTAGCCAAACATGGAATATGAGTTTATTCAGATGAAAAATGCATAATCTTTTACCTTCCTTGACACAATGTTATTGCTTTCTGGTTGCTTCTCGACATCAGTCTTAGATATCTTCTCCTTCTTTGCAGCATTTTCTCTTGCTCGTGAATGGTGAGGTGATTCTTTCGATACAGAAGGGCCGTGGGGAACATTGGAAACTTCAAGGTTATCCACACAACTCACACCACCTGCTTCAGATTCCTTCTCCATTTGATTGTCCTCATGATCTCCATTTTCTCCATGAAAATCATGATTGATCATATGCTTATACAGTTTTACTGTTAGCGTTTCAGGATACTTTTGAATAAGTGGTTCTTTATCGGGTCCATAGAGTTCTTCACATTCATCAGGAGAAGGTTCTTCATCTCCATGGATCAAAACATTTTCATCAAGGCAGTTGACAGTTCCAACGTCCACAGTTGAGCCTCCAAGACTAGTCTGAGACAAGGGCAAGCAAGATGAATTGTTCAAAGCTTCATGATTTGTGGGTCCCTCGTGATTCAGGGGGCCCACAGTGCCAATTGATTTTTCGGGACTAAGGGTTGAGAAAACGACTTTGATTTTTGACTCTTCAGTCTGTGGCTTAGAGATCTTTAACGCACCAGCACCAATGAAGTCATTCTCTTCCAAATTATACTCGAAATCGCCATAAATATCAAGTTCCGGATGAGTGTCAACTTCAAATACATTATCAGGCCCCTCGTTTTCTTCCAACAAACTTGGGCAATTGGGACTATTTGGAGGGGAATCGGGCATAAGCCCTGCGGTTTTCAATGCTTCGTTGACCTCCATTTCCACGGAGCAAGTAATGGTTTCTTCTACCAGTCTTTCAGAAGAATATTCGGAAGTCTGAGAAGGGTTTGATTCTGTAGTTCTACTTGAACTGGCATTGTCTGATCTACGCAATAACTCCTGTGAGCACAGATTCATATATACTAGCTTGCTATTTGACTTATCGGCGATCCCCTTTTCAATATTGACAGCATCAGCAACAGCCAACTCTGTTTCAGCAGTTCTGCGAATGACTGATAAATTGGCTTTCGTCAAAAAGTGCTCTGTCAATCGGTAAAGTTGAGCCTGTACAACAAATTCTAGATCAATTGTGTTTATGTTGGAGATTACAGTGTAGAAGTAATTGAGACAGAAATATGAAGAGGAACAGATAATGCGTATGACTCTTCTCTTTTCCGAATTACAACGTGAAGGACCCTATTTATACATTTCAAAATAACCAAAATGAGAAGGTTATAACTACCTATCATAATCTGTCATATCGATAACATTCTACTGTTGTAATAAGAATGGAACCAGTGAACAAAGAAAGTCAAATTTTCCAACTATTTGAACAGATTTAACTTTCGGTTTCGCAAAAGGCAAATATATCAACCTCCAGTGCTAAAAGATAAGCACTAATCTAACAGAAAAAATCAAAATGAGCTTCAAGAGAAAACTGTAGAATTCCAATAATTTTTCGTGAATTTCATAAAATGGGCAGAGATAGCATGAGAAATGTAAGGTGAAAATAAAATAACAATCAAACTAGAGCAGAAATTGTAGCGCCAAAGTAAAGTACGGGGAAGATTCAAAGGACAAAGGCAGAAGTTATGAAACTAAAGGTTGAGAACTTGAGATACAACGAGTCAACAATGCTGAGGTAACAGTACGAGGAAATGAGGAAAGTTCCACAATGCTACAAAGTAGAATTAGGTTAGCAAGTGAGACTTCCAACTCTTTAAAGCGATAAAGTAAGGGTGGTGGTTCTCATATGACTTTCAAGACATTTGACTAAGCTTTAAAAGTTTACCTGCAAGTAATTAATTTAAAACAATTTACTTTCAAAATAAGTAACATATATTTAGAAACAAAAGTTGTACAAAACTAATTTTTACTTTATATACGATCTGCCAAACATGCTCTAATTAGATTTCGGCATCCATTCTAGAGATACTCCTAGAAGAAAAAGTCAGTAGACAAGTTTTTGGTCTAGCAAAGACCAAATTATCGTCCAACTCAACGGAGATGATGGTGGAAAATCCATTTCAACGATTGATATTTTATTCAATCAGAAAAATGAAATGAAAGCTGTGTGATCATTTCTGCACCCTTTTCCCGCTATTATTCTCTCTTTCCACTGCCCATTTTTCCATCAAATTACTTTTCCTATTCAGTAGGACACAACTTTCAATATATATTATTCTAGGCGGGTTGAAACAGAATGTTGCTGAGACATGATAACAGATAAATACTTCACCTGCCTAATTGACACTGGAATTTTGTTGTGACGACTGGGTGCAAAAACTGGCCACATATCTTTCGGCAATTGAGCCTGCTCAAATAATCAAATCAAAGGCACTGATTTCAGTAGCAGAATTACAGGACAAAAGAAAAAAGGTTCTAGGAGAAATAAAAATTACCACATACCAGTAAAGGATAATTCCCTTTGAGCATGGAATTGTCCTCTTTGTTTTCTTGTGCTGCATTTTTGCTTAAGACTGCCGTTTTTCTGGCCAGAACTTCCAAAGCCCATTTCCTTTTATCGCACTTCATGTTGTCAGATTTACCCTCTGCTTCCTTCTCAGAAGGTACCTTCACGCCACCTAATGTAGACTTAGATGATCCTTCAGAGCATTTATTTTGATGTACTTTACCAGAAGCAGTTCCATCCTTAGTGCCCATAGCACTCCTAGTACCTTTAGTATCTAATGTAGGAATTTTACCCTGCGATAAAATATTTTTCTTTGGTGGATTCATGCAAGAGTGGGCGCTGGGAGATGAAGTTGATGATTTTTCAGTTATACCATCCTCTTTTTTCAGTGCAGGTGCTGCAATGGATTTGTGGGATGACACAGGCTCAATGTCACACTTCCGTGGCATAACAGAGGCATCTGCTAAATACAATCTTGAAAGAATAGAACCACTTCTCTCGCCATCATTCCCAGGAAGTTTCTCTGTGTAATCAGATCCGTTTCTTATGAGGCCAAGAACTGACTTCAAGGTCTGAATTTTTTCAGATTTTGTTGTTTTCAAGCAGCGATGTTTCCAAAATTCAACTTCACAATCCCGGGTCCATGCTTTTCTTCGCCTTCCGTTGATACCATATATTTTTCTCGTTAGACTTTCACGTACTTTTCCCTTCTGCAACTGTGACTTCTTTGCCTTCAGATCCAGAGGCAGCTTCTTACTTTCAGTTTCAGTCACTGATCCTGCCAAGGCAGCCCTAAAAGCGGCCAGAAGTTTCGGATCAAAAAGGTTTTGGCCAACCTCTTTCGAGGATCTTTTACGAACAGCTTCTCTGATTTCTTTTCTAAGCTCTTGAACTTGAACAGATGAATCCTTGTCCTCACCACCTCTCCTCATGATCTTTTTGAGCCTCAGACCAGAGGTATTTTCACTTTCTTTGGAGAGCGTGCTAGATGAGTGTTTATGAGCAAGCCGATTCGAAGATTTACGATTTGTTCCCTGAATTATAGACATTATATCTGCCTTACCATTTTCCTTAGTAGATCTCGGTTCTTTATCATCAGAGACAGCGCTCAAACTAGAAACTACTGTTTTGGGGTCTTCTAAAACAGATTCATCAGCTTGGTCCTTCAAAAGAATCCGCCCTCTGTTTCTGTCAGCTTTGACTTTCTTCAGAGCACATTTAGCCTCAGTTTTAACTTTTCTTTCTCCATCCTCAGCATTTCTATGAGCATCACAATGGTGCATAACGAAGAAGGTAAGTAAATGGAATGAAAAAGGAAAATATACATAGAAAATTTTGTTCATAAGAATTTAGGCCAAAAGAACATTAGAAGTTCAGTTTAAATAGGAAAATCTAATGAGGTGAAGATTTGCATGCAAAGAGGCATCATGGCACTCCAGAATAACTCCATGAACCTATAGTCAGGAAAAGAAAGACGCATCAAGCTACACACCATGGTACTCGATGCCGTAGTACCATGAAAAAAAGTGGCCTTGCATACATCCAGTTTCTGAATGTATTTATGAACAGATAACATTAAAAAAATTCTATAACATTAATCCAACCACCAGAAGCCAACTTGACTGAAAAAATACATTTTATGTCTAAGGCATATTTCATGTATTAATTCCAAAATAATTTTAAATGTACATAGCCACACAGTTTCATAATTTAGATGTTCTCTCAGAACAAAAAGGAATATAAAATTTGTGATGCTTTTCAGTTTACTGAGTATTGCCAGGAAGACAAATATTCTAACAGGTGGTTCACATTTAGCTCTACATACAAGAAAATATTCATATAATCTGCGTTTTACTTTTTCTTCTTACAGCCAAGAAAGCACGGTCACCTGAATCCTTTTGGTCAATATTGGATTTAGAGCACAATCGGAATCCTACAAAAAGGTAGTACCATTTGAAATGTAAAGACTTAGAGCACGTCCAGCTAAGCCTAAAAAGTGTAGTACTTATTGAAAAGTAAGTTGTGAACTAAAAGTCACTTTTGGCAAAAGTAGTTACTTAATAGACCTTTTTATTGGACTATTTACAACGTTTGAAGTCAAATAAAACTTAATTCAACATATCATGTAAGCATATCATGTAAGCACAGAAAAATCCAGCATCAATGTCTTGCCACACCTGCAAGAGGTTCTTTGCCCACTTAAAATGAGTATATTAAACAAACAACTATCATGGATTTAAAGCATGAGCAACATTAGGAACATAGTATTTCGGGAATCCAACAACATTTAAAGCATAATACTTGGTGAGAACTATAAAAGATAAGCATGACTAACTGTAACAACCTGCTATCTCTACGCTTTCTCTTGGAACCACTAATTCCAACCACATTATTTCTTGCATCTGATATTGCATCGTCAACTGAAAGCATTTCCTTATTATCTGGCATCAAGTTGTCAGCTGAAATCACCGAATGGAAAGGCAAGAACTAACAATAAGATTATCTTAGATTATTGCAGAATGCATCAAATTCAATTTCTTACAAATACTGAATACTCATTGCTCAAGAAATACCCATGAGAAGTAATTTATTGGCTCACTCACTCTTATACCTGGTAAAAGACATTCCTCTGAACTATTCTTCAGTTCCACATATCCAGGCACTTGATCTTCAGCTTTTTTATTGTCTATCACATCGACTGAAAGCATAGATAAGGAAAACACGTGACATAAACTGAAAACTGAATCTTCAGCTATCTTAAGATGGACTTTCAAATGAGAATAGAATCAAATGAGTAAAACTTCATGGACACAATTACCAGCAGTAGATGAGTCCACTGATAAACCAAAATTACAATCTAAACCAGAATCAGACAATTTGTTAATCAAACATCTTGGTCTTCTTATCTCTTCATCATTCGTATTTAGGTAAAGTTCTAGTTCTTGCCCCCCGGAGTTTGGTACTGTGCAAGCACTATTGCTCGATGATGCTTCCAACTTTGGCATATCAGATACGGAACTGGATATAAATGTGTTTTCGGTGTCCTTTCTGTGTAAGGCTGAGACACTTAATTCTTGACTCCTCCAGTTTCCTTCAACTAGTGAGACGACTACAGCTGTCTCCCCAACATCAGCTACAGATATCGATACTCTTCCTGCTAAAGAAGCTTCCATTGAACAATCACCAGTGAGGCTTCTATCATCATGCTTGTTGCTTGAACTTAATACTGAAACCTCAACTAACTTCTGTGGCATATCCACTACACACCTGCATCAACACAAATAGAAAATGACAAGAATACAACAATAAGCAACCCATCGATAAAAATGAAGCAAGGGAATCTTGTAACAGAGAAAAGCCATTAATTAGACATACAGTTGTATCATCCTTATCAGATAATTTTTTCCGTGTCAAAACTCTTTCCTCCTTCAATGAATAGATGCTTTATAGGATTATAAAATTTGAACACCATACATTTGAGAAATAGTCCCCACAACTTCTCAAACTGCTCTGTTTTAACTTATTCTATACTAAAAGGCATGCAAAAGAAATTGTATACTATTGGTATAATAAGGGATTGCTTTGGTCTATGGTGAACAACACGCTGATGAAAATCACCAACCTTGGACAGAGCCAGGAGTTCTCACACGTGGCTTCAGGATCAAATCCCACACAAAAAGCATGATACCTGATCGCATGAATATAAGAAGCAATTAGAAAAACACTATAACAGATTTAAAAAATGCTCAAAGGAAACCTTCACAAAAAGACATTCTACGATGAGTGAATATTAGCCAAGGATTCTTTCGGGCCAGGTAAAACTTTGCCTTCATTATAGAAATCGTGATAGGTAGGAGGCCATGCCTAATGCACTCTTAAGATAAATGTGGTGATAGAATTACCACTTTTTTTGAGATTTTTTTTTAGCAACGAGTGACAACTAAAAATTGATTGGTATAAACCTAATCTTTTTTTTAAAAAAAATTGTTTTACTTCTCAAATGAATAAAAAATAAAATAAAATAAAAAAAGTGGGAAAGGAATATGTAAAAAGAAATAACAGTTGTATGAGGTGGAATATCAAACACCGTCTTTAGAATCTGAACATATTTCGCAGAGTTCCTGACCTCACGAATGCAATTAAGTAAAATTGACTATAGCTGACTAAATTGTACCACTTAATTTTAAGAATCTTTCAAGTTAGGAAAAAGTGAAATACATGTACAAGGTGGCAGAAAAGCAAAAGAGAACACACAAGTGTTATTAAACTAAATCCTATGATGCACCTACGCGGACGTATATGCGTGTGACGGATACGCCAACGCTCTTTCAAAAAAGTACTAATGAGACACGTTGATTAAATTTTTTAAAATTCCTCCTTTATATAGGTTAAATTTAGTTATATAGTGGTTTTAATTTTTCTTGTTAAAATCTTTTAAATATGAGTACATATTTGTTATTTAATAAAAAAATTGAGTTAAAAATATTTAATAATTTTGATAAAAAAAAGAAAAATGACTATGATAGTGTCCAAGAAGTGTCGACGCGTATCCGACACGGGCACATCACCCTAGTTGAAATGTCTGTGCAACAAAGACCAAACCCATATAAAAAAATCTAGAAAACTTTGCAGTGGTTCTTATACCAAAGAAGGCCTGTCTTGCCAACTACAACTTAGTACCAAGTTAAAATAATGCTAAGGTACTGTATCAAGACTCCTGTGTGAAGGCAACAAAAGTGTACTTCAATACAAGGTGCACTAATTTCTTGGGAAAAAAAAAACTAAACTAATTTCAGTTTATATATCCTATCAAAAAAAAAAAAAGGGAACGATGGGTCATCTACATTCAAAATTACCATTTATCACATGAGTCGCAAGCAATGGATGTATCAATATCTGAATCTTCTTCAATCGCAATCAATCCATTCCGAATTTTGCAGTCATCTCCGTCCAAGCACACAACTGCCTATAAGAGACAAAGCATGCTAGAATTGCATGATAACTTTAACTTGAAAAATACAAGTGAATTTGAGAGAAATAGAAACCAAAAGTATCAGGATTATGCAAGAACAACACAAGCATAGTAATCCCCCCAACCCCCAGGGGAAGAAACAAGTGAGTTTGAGGGAACCATGTTAGGTCATTATTTAGTTAAAGTGAAACAGATCATATCCCTAGAGAATTTCCATTCTAATAAAAAAATTCTTCTCTCGAAACTTTATTGTGCCACAAAAGGCTAATAGCAATCAATTAAGTTTCCCCATATCAGGTAATAAATCCCTTAGTTCATGTTATATAAAGGAAGACTCAAATACTGCTTCTATATTAACTGACAAAATGATAGAAACAATGCTCTCCATCAGTGCACGAGCACTCACATATGCACCCAAACACAGGAGCTCAATGACAATTTGTAAGCAGTTCTAGGCATTTAGCTAAAGGCAGAGGATAATTAACGCCCTCAAGTACGAAAACAATAATAATAAGTATAAAAAAAAAATACACGCACATGCAAAATTTGCTCAACATAAGCATCATATGTAGACTAGAATTATGCAACAGCAGGCCAGGGTGCCATATTGTAGAATACAATTGCAATTTCATAAGCATCATGGAACTCCATAAAACTTACATTTTCATCAATATAGTACGATGGAAAAGAAAGGGTGTTGTTTTTCCCTTCAACGCTCCAATCATCATCTCTGCACAGATGAGAGAAAAGAAAGAAAATAAAGCATTGACATTTGAAGATGCTCTTTTGTTATTGAGATACATAGAGATTTTTTATGTCATTGATGAGAAGCATTAACAGAGGTTGGCAATTCAACCTCTTACTCAGATTATTAGATTCTTTTAAGCCTAAATTGTATAACTGTTACATTTTATAAAATAGTCTTTTCCAGCTTAACAAAGTGATCTAAGATAAATTTTGAATAATTAGCAGAAATTCTCCAGTACCAATTTGAAAAGGAGAAAGACCTGAACCAGGTAAGATATTGAACAATCTGTCAATTTCATTTTTCTCTTTACTTTCCTTTGTCTTCCCTTGGTACAAACAATGGCTACAACATATATATTCCTGGTCTTCAACAGCATGCTTTTTTCATTTGATGCTCTGCAATTTTGTCTCTCTAAGGCTAAATGTGGTCACTTCCTGTTGTGCATAAGTGGGTCACAAAGTGGAATTGGATATACGTCACCCCTAAAGGTAATGCTTGAGGATCCAAAAAAAAGGCCTCATAAGTCCGTTTTACTCATTTGAATTTTGTCTACACAGAGAGATTTGTATTTCAAGAAAACCAGTGCTACGTGATACTCTGTTCATGTTTCTCAAGCAAGAAATGCAGCTATGCATGAAGTTATTAAACATAAAATGTGACTTGAGATTTAGAGGGAAACAATCTACATGAGGCTATTAACCATGTGGTTGGTTGAGAGTAGTTTCTTGGGTCTCTCAGTGCTCTGCTTCTCTATATTATTTCATGGTCTTGATTAGCTTGTTACTTTCCTATATTCTAATCAGGGTAATGTATGGGATAGAGTTCAAGGAACAACCCATGTATCACTAACATTTACTGGCGAATCAACTTTGAGCATTATATCTTTAGACCTCCAAAAAATAAGTGGTTACGAGGGTAAGAGGGTAATGACCAACATTCCTCAGTGTTCTCTTTTCCTCCCATTTTTGGACCTAAGGGCAATCATGGAGTCAGTGAGAGAGAATGTTCTCCTTCACACTTCCTCAAACCGAACAAATGGTTACTCTATGCACCAAAACTCTTCCTATTACTCAATAGACCATTATTGGAAACGAGAAATGCAATGCCCCTATAATATGAGAACAAAATAGCTAAAACAAAGTCATTAGTGCTTACCTTTGATATGAATCCTCATCAGTCTTGTTACCAATTGTATCATATACCTTCATTAACCATGATATGCATAAGTAACCATTTCCTAGTTATGATGTTAATGTATAAATTCAAAGATCAAATATTGAGTGTGTAATAATCCCATTAAGAATCACATCATGTGCACAACGATGAAAGAAGCACACAGGCTTTGCAGCCGTGTGTATGAATGCAAGGCCATCAAAATGACAATGAAGATTAGAGAAGGGTCCGAAAATTCAAACAATTTTTGTTACTCACAGGCACACATGTTATCAGTTGAAACTCATTCTGGCAAAGTGGGCATAGGCTTGTGATGGTAGCCCAGTTGTCAATGCATGCAAAACAGAACCTGAAATTAAATGACAAGTCCACATAACCCAATTAAAATTAGCATCAAATTAAGCTGATAAAATTCAAAAACTAGCCAAAAATCAGGCATTAACTCCAATGCTCCATTCTTCATATTCCTCACACTGCTAATTATATACTATATATAAACTACTCAATTGTTAAATAAATCAGAAGCCTTCACAGACAGTGTTGCAAGGATAAGTACATACAATAATGAATCAATACAAAACTTTACCGAGGGACTAAACACCATTAATGATGAATGATCTTACTTTTACGCAACATTAATACCCAGCGGAAAAGATGCAGTTTACATCACCAGGCACTGCAGCATTGCTGCTAAATAAATATAAATTTACACCAAAAGAGTGCATATAAATTAGCCATCGCCAATTTAACGAACTAAAAGGTGAAGATGGGTAAAAGCAACAACCTCCTTCTTCACACAAGTATAGAATCAAGCATGCATCAAAATTATACCAAGAATAATCAGAAGGGTTTCACAACTCGAAGGATATTATACAGCAAATGAATATATAATTATACCTAAATTTCAGTAACAGATATGAAAAGGCTGCATTATTTCATTCCCTTCAAGTTATGTAATAAAGATTTACTCAATTAAATTCCAAACAAGTGGCTATGTACTCTAGAGGTTTAGAAGTGATTAACGCTTCATGATACAGTTTTCTAGCACTTCAAAAGGAGTGAAGCTTTCAATAAACTATCAGTATAAAGCAGAACAGAGAAGCAAGCTATATTTGGCAACACAAGAAGGTGAAAAATAAAATATCAATGGTAACTCAAAAAAAAAAAGAATACGAAAATAAGAAGAAACAAGACCAACTGTAACGAGAAAGCCATATTGTGCTAACGTATACATACCAATGTTGGCAGCAATCTAGCACGCCTCTGTCAATTACAACATCCATGCAAATCCCACATCTTTCACCCTCCAGGTTTAAATATTCCTGCAAATACATCAAGTGACAGAAGAATAATATATAATGGATACTGCAAATAAATATACCTAGCCAAACCCTAATCTGAGATTTCAGAGCGCCAAAAATCAAACCATTCAACTTGTCACCTTATAAAGATGATATATTTAGGCAATCAAAAGTGGAATGTGATAACTCATTTATTTCCTAACAAGTATAAAATCCACAACTATATATTACTTAATATATGCTGAACTAAGTTTTTTCTGTACTTCACATTAACCCTTCATTTTAATTTTTATGAGTTGACTGTTTATTTCCCATCCATCTAAAATTAAATTACGGAAATAAAAATTACCATTTAAATTTGATAATATTTGAACGAAAATGCACTTTCATTACTCAGAAGATGTTAATATGAAGTAAAATTCATATCGTAATATTCACAATATCATCTTTCAAACAGGCAAATCTGAAGCTTCAATTTTGAAATAACAAACTTTAAGCAATCATCAACATTTTTATTCAGTAAAAGATATAGGAAGGTTTAAAAAATTAAAACATAAATAAGAAATTGAAACTTACATCAACGTTAATATCATCGGCAACATAATTTTCATCCTCCGACATACCATCGGTAACCAATTCAACTTCCATAGCTTCACAATTATAGCTATAAAAAAATCCCCTCTTTAATCAGACGAGGATAGAAACTAAGAATATTAACAAAATTGATTTCTCGACCTTTTCAAGAGTGATTTACTGATATTCAGTTTAAACTGAAGCTTTAATAAAATTGGGTATTTCAATTCAAGGGGAAGGAGGAAATCAGGAAATGGATGGAATAATATTATTTCCCTGTTTGGTGGGGTGGGCCTTTTTTTTTTTTTTCCCCTCGGAGAGACGTTGTTTTAAACCGCTATTTTTATTTTTTATTTTTTAGTAAATGTGTGTTTAGAAAGTGTGAAAAAAAAAAATTGGATTTAGCTATAGAATATTTTATGGTGCGAATATGTACGTTAGAAAAAATGAGTTTTGGGAAAATTGGAGACAAACGGTGGCTTAGTACTCCGTAATCCGTGTTTGAAAAGCGTCAAATAAAATATATTTTAGCCTTATTTGGTCAATATTAAAATATATTTTTAGTAAATTTTGATAAAAATTAATAGAATGTGTGGTTGAAAAATTGTGAAACCTGTAAAATATACTATTACAATCTATTGTTGACTTTAAACTGAACTTTAATCAAAATTTTTAATAGTGCCAAATAGGTGTACCGCATACATCATATGGACAATGATAGGTGGAACAAAGATGGATAGGTTCGCAGATGCTGCTGCTAAAAAATTTCCGATTTTAATTGCTATCAATGTTGCTCGCTTCAACAAGTTCAAAATACGACAATAAATGCTGAGAGATTTCTCTCGAGTCCAAGTTGAATTCTAAATCTCACGATGTGATGTGAGAAATTTGGATTTTTTTTTTTTTTTGGTCCTCGTTGATTAACATTTATTGGAACGATCTTTTTAAGTAAGGGAGATTGATGCAAGAGTTATATTGCAGTTATGACGGAAAAATTATATCTTGGTACAATGAGAATTAATTTCTTGTTTATATTAGGACTTTGTATTCATTTAGGTCTTTAATACTTATTTTATTAAGATTTACTTATATTTTTTAAGTTATGGATGGTAACGGGGCGAGTATGGAACGAGTTTATTATTCACATCTCATCCCGTCAAATATTTTTGTTATCTTCTCTATCCCCATATCTCGGTTAAAGCGGGACAGGACGGAACACGACTCTGCCCCATTTCTCTCCCCCTTTTTTTTCTTCTTTTTTATGTCTAAATATTATTACTTTTTTCAGTTTGTTAAAAATAATTCATATTCTCTTTAAAAATAATGATAAGTTTCTTATTTTTTTAATAAAAACTTTAAATTGGAAATTAGTTTTGAACGGGGCTGACAGCGATGCGGGTTGACTATTGAAACTATATTTCTCATATTCACTTTAGGGCAATGACCTTTATTCCTACCCGAACCCTGTTTACCTGGATATGCAAATAATCCCTGCCCCCATTCGGGACAAGGGAGCGAGGTCCCGCAAATATCGAGTTGAACAGAATTTATTTATTTATTTTTTTAACCTTAAGCCATCGGGCAGGGAAGGGGGGGCGGGGGGAGATAATTTTGCCCATATAACAAAGGCTTTGTAATTTCTCCAAGTACCAATTCCTTATAATCAAATTATAATCTAATATTTTCAAGGTTTTCAAATTTTTCATGTTTCAAGAATTTTAATTCCATTTTCGCCATGGACGGTTGAAAAGACAAAAATTACTTTTGATAAGAATTTTTTTGAACTGTATGAATAAATTTTTGGAAGTTGTTTGTCCAATTAAAAGAACTTTTAGTAAAAAATTTGCCAGAGTGGTCTCATCCCGAATTTTTTCTACAAAAAGCATAGACAAGAGCCCCATCAAACGCTCATTTTTTATTCATGCATTCCATGAAACCGTCACTTGTGATGACTTAAGTTTTAATTTATGAGTTAAGTGCATAACTTCCTTACCTTTCACTATTATTGTGAAAAACGTTATTACTTTTAATTTTTTAGCATTTTCATTCTTATTTTCACATTTCATTACGCAAAAGGTTAATTTCATACATTTTCTTAATTAAAAGTTGTGTAATGATGAATATACACTTATGTTTAAATAAAAGAAAAAGAAAAAGAAAGAAACAATTGCAATCATAGTCCCAAATAAATTATTAAAAGGGTAATTAGTATATAATACCCATACCTTTTCACTTTTATTGCAGAAAAAGCTCTACATTTCATTTGTTGGCATTTCACGCACAATTACACATTTGATTGCGCAAACCATTTTTTCTATCACTTTTCATTCAATTTCTCAATAAAAAATTGCGAAATAACGAATATAGCCTCCTATTTAAATAAAAAAATTAATTTTTTAATAATTTTTCTGGTACTCGATTGCACTTTTTAAATTTTTTTTACACATTCGATTTAGCAAACCATTCTTTCTGTTCATTTTCATCCAATTCTCTCAATAAAAAATTGTGAATGGCGAATATACCATCCTATTTAAATAAGAAAAAGAAATTTAAAATTTTAATAATTTATTTGGGACTCCGATGCAAATTTTTATTTATTCTTTTTATTTAAATATGGGGTATATTTGTCATTTCACAGTTTTTAATTGAGGAACCTAATGAAAATAGATATAAAGGATGATTTGTGCGATGAAATATGTTATTAAGAATGAAAATAACAAAAAAATGAAAGGTATTGACATTTTTCACAATAATAGTGAAATATATAGACATTACGTGCTAATTACCTCTTTAATAATTTATTTAGGACTCTTTTGCATTTTTTTTAAGAAAAAAATGAGATTGTGGTTGCAATTAGTTCTTTCATTATCTTTTATTTAAACAGAAAAATATATTCGTCATTTCATAAATTTTAATTGAAAAAGTGGATTAAATTGATATTTTGCGCAATGAAATATGGAAATAAAAGTGAAAATGTCAAAAAATTAAAAATAATAATGACATTTTTCATAATAATAGTGAAATGTAAGGACGTTATGTTTTAATTATTCTCAATTTATGAACTTGCCAAACACGCTCATAACAAAATCGTTATAAACAAAAGGTTGGTACCTGAATAAGCAAGTTTTGACAACAAAAACATGTTTTAGGAATTGTTTATAATCAATTTAAATTATAAACAAATAGAAATGAATGATAAATATGTGAGTAGTAGTTGAAGATTCAATCAAATGTGTGAATAAAAAGTGAATCCGGTACAATGTGTTTAAAATTTAGGGTGTGTTTTAGCTACATTATTTTAAAAGAATGTATTATGAAATAGTAGATTGGTAGAGAATGTGTAGTTGAAAAAAAATGAAAAGTTATTGATGTGATGAAAAATATTATTTTATTGAAAAATATGTGGTTGAAAATAAGTAAAAAAATAAAAATGAAAATTTTAATGTATACCAAACAGGGATTTAAACGAGTGCTCAATACATGTTACTTTCAAGTTAAAAAATAAATTATCCATATATAGATTATTTTTTATTTTACCTGTACCTGAGCTTAGCCAAACATTCCCAATTACTTTTTAACTTTACATATACATTGAATCCGAATGTAGAATGTCAAGGACTAAAGTCCGAAAGGAACAAAATTCATAGACATGACCAACTCGCGGTGGATTTTACCTATTTTTAATTAAATTGTTCAATCCGATCAACTAAATTTTGCCGAAGATTTTTACGAGGCGTCTTTAGTATACAATTGAACCAAATTTTGAAACAATTTTCAATTTTTCCTTGAACTTCAAGTCCAATTCGATTTTTGACCACTTAGTCTATGTTTAATAACCATTTTTGAAAAATGGAAAACATTTGACTTGTTCGATAGTCATTTTTTGTCATGAATTTTTTTTTCTTACTTTACTCCACACGTGCACATTTTCATGGAAATTGTGGAATTAGTTTTCCCACCATTTTGGTGGGAAAATGGAATTCCAGTTCTTTTTTTGGCAATTGGAACAAATTTTATAACCAAATGTAAAAAAAAATTCATTTTAATGGACAATTTTTATGTAAAACAAAGCCAAATGAACACTAAATTTTGATGAAAAAATGATTTTCTTGAATTTTTATTTTTTTTTTACTTTTTTGCAACGAAAACAAATTTTATAACTAATCGTGGAAAAAATTATCACTTTAATGGACAAATTCCATGTAAAACAAAGTTAAACGAACGTAAAAAGATCTAAATTTTAAAAATTTTCGGGTGGAAAATTATACCAATCAAGCACACTTAATTAACAATTCTCTGAAAAATAAGTTCTAAATAATTATTTTCTCTGAAATTCATTTTCCACCCTTACAATCAAACCACCCTTAATGATAAAGTGTCTTCCGAGTTCCCTCCCCCATCTCCATCTCTCTCCACTTAGCAATAACCTGTTTTGTTGAGATAAAAAAAAGGGAAATAGTTTTGTGTCTTTTTTTTTTTCTTCTTAATAAAAATTAACTTACTTTGAAAGTAATTATTAAAGTAATTCACTTACTTTTAACTGTTGAGTTTTTTGAAAAAATCATCCCCAGCCTATAGTCTCCCTGCACAATCAATCCCGAATCTTCATTTCTTGAGACCTTTTCGACCTATCGTTTATATGTGGTATTAGTAATTATTAATTAAAGACACGTTATATCCACTTTATCCATAAAATTCATATGGGAAGTACATATTTCAATGTGTTGAATGCACTAATGGTCACCTAATTTTAGCGGAGATGCATTTAGGCCACTCATCTTCAATTTGACGCAATTAGATCAATCAAGTCGTCCAAAATTGACTTGTAAATCTAGTCATTTTATACATTGATCCGCCAATTAACTAATGTAATATACTAACTTGAAAAATCAAAACTAACGTGACTACCCATATGTCTACGTCACAACAACACAAATTGTGTATATTAATACCTAAAAAAAACGTATAAAACAATTTTACACGTCAACTATTCATTATATTTAACATTGAGATCAACATGTTCGTTAGATAAATTGGACAATAGTTCAAAAAGTGATCGGATCTACAAGCAGATAGAAGTTGATTGACTTAATTGCACCAGATCGAAGACGAATAACCAAATTTGTAAGTAAATAGAAATTGAATGACATGATTGCGCCAAATTGAAGATAAGTGACTTGGATGCACCTTCACTCAAAGTTGGACAACCCATGTTATACATAACTCTATTTTAGTAGGAGATGTACCCTGTTTGAGCCTCATTTTGATAATTAAAAAAAAATGTGTTTTGCAGTGAATTATGAGTGTACATTCTTAAATTTACATTTTCTTTGACACTATGTGGGAATACAAAAGGTATTGGGCACGAAAGTGTGTTTTTTATTTAGCTTATATTTGGCACACATTCTTTCAAAACTCATTTTCAATCATACATTTTTCAATAAAATAATATTTTATATCACATCAATAATTTTTCCTTACTTTTCACATATTTTCCATCATATCATTATTTAAAATACATTATTTGCTGAATAATATTCATCAAACACGCTCTCAAATTGTCACTTATATGCCGATACGTGATATAATGTCAAAAAAGATGCAAAATAAGAAGTACCTATAACATAATTGATTTTAGAATAGTGATTTTTTTAAGAATGTGTGGTTAAAAAAGAAAAAAAGTTTTCGATTTACATATAAAATTATTTTATAGGAAAATGTGTGGTTGAAAATGAGTTTTGGTAAAATTGGAAGCCAAACATAGCTTTACACCTTCATTTTGTTTGGTAATAGTCATCTGCATCCTCGATCATCTTCTTGACTAACTACAAGATTAATCAAATTTTGATTGCTCACAAAGACCATAGATTGGGGACTGTTTGTGTCATTAATAAATTTACTTATTTACTATGCATTTACTCTCTCTCTCTCCATCAACTCAAGTCACACTACATCCAAGACTCTTCTCCATCATCACGCTCAAACACACACTGGAGTTCACAGATTTCTCAGATTCAGCAGCAATTATTTGCAGTACAAAAAGCTTATAGACCAGATCAACAATGGCGAAACCAAACCCTCGTAAGCCACCAAGTGGACGCACAAATTTAGCCTCGTGCATAGTGGCTATAATCTTCCTAATGTTCATAGCCATTGTTGTTCTTATCGTGTTCTTCACTCTGTTCAAGCCCAAAGACCCCAAAATCTCCGTAAACGCCGTCCAGCTCCCTTCCTTCTCGATCTCTAACGGGACCGTCACCTTCACATTCTCAGAGTACGTCACCATTAACAACCCTAACCGCGCTGTTTTCACGCACTACGACAGCTCACTGCAGCTTCTATACGCGGGAAGTCAAGTGGGGTTCATGTTCATCCCCGCCGGGAAAATCGCCTCCGGCAAGACGCAGTACATGGCTGCGACATTTTCCGTTAAGTCATTCCCCCTGTCGGCTAACCAGCCGGAGAGCATGAATTCGGGACCCAATGTGACTGATGGGCTGAGTGGATTCCGGGTCGGGCCGGCTATGGAGATTGAATCCAGATTGGAGATGGCGGGTCGGATTCGGGTCCTGCATTACTTCACGCATCACGTGGAGGTGAAATCTGAGTGTAGAGTGGCCATTGCTGTAAGTGATGGATCTGTTTTAGGGTTCCACTGTTAGTGTTTTTTTTTTTGTAATTGTCACTATCCTTTCTTAATTAATCATTTACTTTCGTGTGTGTTCAAGAAAGTGTACAAAAAACGAATTCCCAGACACATTAATCTTCGTGTTTAATCGTGCTTAAAAGTGACATTTTTATATGAAAGATGTATTTAGCTTTTTTTTCCTCTGGCTCCTTTTGGATTAGTTGTAGTATTTAGAATAGAAAAGGCTAAAAGTTTGAGCCTTAATGGAAGTTTTGCTGGAAAGAAGCCGGAAATCCTGCGTGTAAGAAAATCAATCAAGAATGATAAATAGGATCAAGTCATGGGTAATTTACAGGCTATTTGTGCCGAATTTCAGGACAATTAGTAGGCTCGGTGGTCCTGTGGTGGTCTTGTTGTGGTGGAGGACTGACGGGGGACAGAGGTGGTGAGGACTTTTTCTAAGACAGGACAATTATTTACCTCTACTTTCTTGGGATTAGAGTAGAGAATCTTTTTGACTTCTACTCGGAACTGCATGTTTCGCTAGCTTAAAAAATATACTTATAAGTAGATAATAGAGTTTTAAAAATAAACTTTTTATTACTCTCATTTTTATTTACACTTACAATTAAGAAAAAAAAAATTTATTATATCGAACTACCTCGTCTATATATTGCACAAGTTTATATATAGCCCTGTTTGACAACCATTTTTACGAATTTTTTTTTTCAAACTTATTTTCTACACATTCTTACAATAAAATATTTTATACGTAAATCCAACAAAAATTCCTATTTTTAACTATGATTCTTCAAAAAATTACTATTTCAAAATTCATTTCCTCCAAAAAAAATCTTTTTAATTGTTGTCAAACATTAGCTAAATTACATTCACACCAATAATGTAAAAGTCAGCCTCAGATTGACTAAAAAAAAAAAAAATGAAGCCAAAAACTTGAAGTGGCGGGATTTTGGGTTGAATTGATCACATTTAACACTTGGGGTGTGTTCGAGCCACATTATTTTGGAAGATGGACGTGATGGAAATTATTATTTTATTGAAAAATGTGTGGTTGAAAATGAATAGAAAAATAAAAATAAAAATTTTAATGTAGCTCAAATATGTGCTAAACATGCTGTTTCTCAACAAATTTTTGGCCTTTTAACCATACTGTGTCTTTTCTTTTACAGTTGAACCGATTGGTCTGACTCTAATAACATGGGTAGAGATTCGAATATGATACACCACTAAGGGTGGGTTTGATAGTCCAGATTTTCCATGGAATATGGAAAATATTTTCCAAAACTTTGCATTTTGCGTTGTTTGATGCAAAAAAATTTCTATAGAATTACTTCTCTTGATTTGTTTCACACGTGTGCAATTTCCTTGAATTGGTGGAAAATCAATTCAAATTATATCAATCAAACACAATTAATTACAATTCTCAGTAAAACAAATTCTAGACAATTCAGTTCCCTGAAATTCATTTTCTTTCTACCCATTTTTCACATTTACAATCAAACGGACCCTAATTGCATCCAAAAAGAGAGGTTACTGTACTTTTTAAAGGGTAAGGATGTGATTGATGTAGATTTTTTTTGAGAATATATTTCGTGAGTAATGATTTTTAAAAAAAGTACATGTATGGTCCAAAAATTGAAAAAGTTATGAGTCAAAGTGTAAAATTATTTTATTGGAAGGATTTGTTGTTGAAAATGAATTTGCGAGAAAATGAATTTTTAAAAATATGTACCAAACAGGGCTAAATACATATATTTCTTGAAATCATGTAGAAAGAGGAACAAAATAGCTTTCCTAACTAATAACTTTTTAAATTTACAATGAAATAGAAGTTGAACATAATGACCACAAGTAGAAGGCTACGAGAACAAACAACAAATCATAATGATACATCGATGGCATCGAGAATACTCGCGAGTTTGGTCAAGCAGTCGAGCATACGTACATATGAAACGGGGTAAAGATCCCTACGATGAAATATCAATAAACCGAAAGATACCTCACTTGTAATAATGAACTTTTGACTCGAGATTCAGATCAGGTCGCCACCACTGGTGAATACCATGAGCATCTTTGAAGTCCTGTGACGGAGTGCGATTAACCGTCAGATTTGCTGAGGGAATAAGGTGCAGTGGCTCGTCCGACTCCTTCTTACCCATTGCATTCAATAAAAGACTCCCAATAGAGTGTTGGGTTGCCAACCTTTCGATACCTCCTATCCCAATTTCCTCCATCTTTTTTCGGTGTTCAAAGTACCCTATGTACTCTGAGCAAATGTGATCAGCCGGGTTGACAAACAGACATGGCAACCAACTCGACAGGGAAACAAATGAATCTGCCGACCGATTGTTCGTGTTCTTATGTTTCACAGCAAAAGCAAGTCCAGCAGTAATCACACTGCCCGCAATTCTAATCCCGTGTTTCACCTTTTTATTTTTGATACCCTCGATTGGGGCCGAAAAGAATGGAGGGTTAAACAAAAATGCTTCAAGAAAGACGCCACTCTTCGCCATATTCTTCCCAGCAAGCATTGCCATGGCCGACCCAAGTGAATGGCCAGCCAACCAAACACCACAATTTCCAAAGGTGGCCACCACGTGTCGGACAGCTTGTATGGCTATCTCAAAGCGAGATGTCCCGCGAAGACCATTTTGAATAATGTGAATGTCCAATTCGAGGTCTCGTGAAAATGCATCCCCTTTGGTAATAGTGCCTCGAAAAACGATGACATACCGAGGGGCTTGTTGTGCTGAAAGGCAATTGCTTGATGCAGTGCAACTGAGTTGATAGATAGCACCAAAGATGGAAGAATCGGCATCATCAATAAGTTGTCTGTATAGCTGAAAATTGAAGAACTTCCACCAAGGAGGGGCAAGGGCTTCAGTTCCTTCGCGCTTCTCCTGTCGATCCCGCTCCAAAATGTAAACACTCTGAACTAAACTAGCTGAAACAGACCTTCGGTGACTGGCATTTGTCCTGCCAAAAACAGCGCAAAGGATCAGGCTCATGTTTATCTAAACTTAAAAAATTAACTTGTAAGTAAACAAGTTTAAATAAACATGTTATGTTGATGAAAATTGGAAATAAGTAAGTTAATTATTTTGAAAGTAACTCCTACCTTACTATTCAAATAACTTCTTTCACTTGAAAGGAAAAGTAACTTATTCAAACATGTCCGGAATAAAAGTTACCGAAAAGTATAAGTAGCTATTAAGCTTAACCAAAAGTGCAGCGAGTGTTTAACTGAAACTATTTTCATTCTTAACACAGACCTACCTTGGGGTGAAATTTTGAAAGAGCAACTCGCAGGCACAGGAGATTATTTTCTTTACAAAAAGTAAATTTATCTCAGACTGAAGAAAAAACGCCACTTTATGTAAGTTATATCAAGAATTTAATATAAAAGGAGATTACTTTTAGATTGTGTCCTTAACGTTGTGATGCAATCATATCATATTTTAACTGGGCATGTATCTTTTTAGGCTTTCACAGTTTTCATTTACATATTTATTGTATATTTAAATGATACCACTAGCACTTTATGGCAATCCTTCAGATAAGTTTTCAATGTGTGCCGTATTTGCAGCATAATAAATCCCCAGATTATTTATCATTACCCATATGTTTATTCAGTTGAGTATATCAGATTCTTAAATGCAAATTGCACATATGATACCAGGAAGACAACTCTATAATCCATATCCTTGACTTCTCAGATATTCGCAAACATCATTGAGTGAGTGTCATACCAGTCAACTGTTGTCAGATGCAAGGGTCCTGACCGATCGAAATTTTCCCTCTCCAAGCCCATTATTTATTTTTATCTTTGTACTTCTCTCCTCAGATCTGCACATAATTATACGAAAAGATGTCATGAGCATTCTAGTCTAGTATACATTAAAAATCAACATAATTACAAGGTCGAGTCAAATCATAACGAAAAGAGGAGGGCAGTATCATTGTATTACTTCAAATTATATATAAAATAACAGCTATCAATAAATCAAGTCTTATTTCCAAATAAACGTGAAGTTGGCCACATCAAAGTCTTTCTTGCAACTCAGTTCAACCAACGCTATTATCTACTCAAAAGTCTAATGGAATCTAACATCTTGCGATCAAACCTCTCTCTTCTAAATTGTTCAACTAGCCCCATTGCTCTGTAAATTAGTGCTTTTTAGGGGTACGACAAAACATATGACAAGCCATCTAAGTCGTTCTTCCCTTAATTTATACATGTTGGCGTATATTCCCATTTCTTATTTTATCTTTTGAAATATATTTATATTCTTCTTAGCCTCCGTTTGGGAAGAAAGTATAAACAATTTAATAGATAGGAGAGTAGTGAATAAGTAGATATAACTAAGGATGCGTGTTCGTGTCCAATATGTATCGTGTCTCCAAAACAGATGTCCAACACGTAATGTGGTTTATCATATGAGAGAAGTTCTACGAACTTCATGTCGAATTTATTTTACATACACAACACAACAGATGTCCAACACGCAATGTGGTGTATCATGTGAAAAGATCTATGAACTTCATGCCATTTTTTTTACATCTATTATATGCAATTTTAACATAACAATTAGCTTCTCGTCAATTTAAAAGATTTTAGACTGCACTGACAGGCTACAACAATCAAAACTTTAAAAGTATTGATTTTATTATTAGAAAATAAAATTATAAAAATAACAGTATTACATATAAATGTAAAGAATATATCCTACTTTTTTGAAAAATCAGTTGTTGACACGTCCGTGCTTCTAAGTATTTTTCAATGTAAAACAAAACCTTTTTTTGTGATTCGAAACGAAACATTATCCTAGCAGCATTTTATTTACACCCTATTTGATCCACATTCTTATAAAAATTCATTTTCAACCGCACATTCTTCAATAAAATAATATTACACGCAAATATAAAATTTTTCTTTATTTTTTAACGATATATTTTCCATCGAATCACTATTTAAAATGCATTCTCCACTTAATAATCCACTCTGCATCGAACAGGGTCTTCATGAAATATTTTGCAAATATCCCAAAATGAATGAGTTACGTCATCAGATTACCTCAGTCACTTTCCAGATGTATAACCACAAACTTCACCGACGGCCACCGACAGCAAGAAACTATTTTCATCATATCAATTGAACCCGGTAAATGAAAATCCATTTTTCATGTAAATAATTTCTACAGAAAAATGTTATCGTCCAGACACACCGAATATCAAATGCAACTACTAAACAGCCAACGGCAAAAACGCAAACACAAGATTCATAATTAATATCTGTTTACCTAAAGTATGTACAATAAAAAAACTCAAAAATTCAAGAAAAATAAATAAGCATTGCATGCATTGCCAAATTAATTTCAAGTAAAAAATTACCTTAAAACAGAATGTTGATTTGCAATTGAATGGAAGATGAGATCTAAAGAGATTGGTGTAATTTATTTTATTTATTTTTTGTGTATGATTTTCTCTTTTCTCACTCTAGGGATTAGAGAGAGGAGAGTTTAAGGGAGTTGAAATGTCTTTGTCAAACTTTGATAAAAGGTGGTTTTTACGTAGTTTATTGTTGCTTTTGGGGGCCCACCATCCCTCTCGTAGATAAAGGGGATTGACATATATAGCACTAAAACTTTGAGGGAAAAATTCATGATTCATGCATTTACTTTACCAAAATCAAAANACAAGCACTTAGTGGCGTGGAATTGTAGAATTCTGAAAGGGAAAAATTCATTATTCATGCATTTACTTTACCAAAATAAAAAATCAGGTCCCAAAGTTTAAAATTGCAAAAATCAGGTTTTTTTTTGAATTAATTAATTATATTTTACAATTATTATATTGAATTAAATATTTAACTGTAATATAATATAATTAACCCCACCCACCCACCCCACCCGCCCCACCCTCATTGCTCCGGCGACTACTCCGACGACTGTTCTCCGACCATATTTAATTTCGACGACTGCTCCGATTTCGGCAATTGTTGAGGTCACAGTTATATGCAATTTGGTCACAGATTATTTCGAAATCATAGTTCAAAAATGATAAAAAAAATTATAGGTCACATGTTATATTTTAAGGTTACAGAGTAACGAATTTTAAGGTCACAGTTACCATATAGATGGGTCACAATCACACAAACACCCTTTCCAATACATCACCAATACTTTGTCACAGGTCACGGATCGACCAAATAGATGGTCACAAACATTTCGACCCATCCGTCGCACCCGTCCCCCAATCCCAATACACCAACAATATTTGGTCATAGGTCACAGAATGACCAAAAATTTTTACAGGTCACAAATTGAAAAAAATAAAAAAATTTACGGGTCAAAACTC
>CAIGRS010085254.1:0-11297 GCA_903798395.1 Fraxinus floribunda | reverse complement strand
TTTTTTTAAATTATGTAGATCTTTTCACTCTTTTCTCTTGACATCTATGCCTTTAACCTCTAAGATTGCAAAACTTTCGATTGTAGGTGAACTTTTAGAAGCATTGTATCTTCACCCTATCAAACTTTTTAGCTCTATAGTCAATAGTCTAAGGTGAGTAAACGATTTCTATTTATTTGACCGTTGCGAACAATATATGTGACTGTTAAAAGAGGTTAATTCTTAATGTTGGAGTCGTCCAAGAGCAAATTTGATATATAATATTAAGAGCTTGTTTGAGTCCCATTTTTGTCAAAAAATAAAAAATAAAAAAAAATGAATAGTGTATTGATGGGAAATGTGTGGTTAAAAATAAGAAAGTTTTTTGAATTTGCGTGTAATGCTATTTTATTGAAAAATATATAGTTGAAATAGGTAAAAACACTATTCAAGAATGTATTTTTTTTTTTTCACAAAAAAAAAAGTCACTCGTTCGGCTCATTCGGGAGCCGAGAAACAAACAATAAAAAAAATGTGCAAGCATTAACTTTCCTAACTACATTCCAATTCTCTATAGGATGAAGGACGGGGCCCTTTTTCACTTTTCTTGCTCTTAATAATGATTTATAATTATAGCATTTATTAAATGTATATAACTATTTGTGATGTAACTGCAAATAGAAATCACGGCTCAATTAATTAAAGGTCAAAGTACATGAATATTTTCCATTAACTACTATATTGGTCTTCAACTACACTATATATATGGCGGCCTTAAAATGGACAAGTTGGTTCATACCACGGCTCATTTGGTCATGCTCTAATTTTGTCACTTGAAATCATTGAAAAACACAAAAAACTAAAAAAATTCGAGCCTATACAGGATCCATGATTTCGATCCAAGCCTCATTCTCGAAATCTACAGATTGGCTAGCAAAAACTTGGTCAAACTTAGCCCTTGTTTGATCCTCATTTTGAGGGAAAATGTATTCTTGAACAGTGGTTTTTGGAAAATGTGTGGTTAAAAAAATAAGTAAATTTTTTTTGATTTACGTGTAAAATTATTTTAATAGAAAATGTGTGGTTGAAAATGAGTTTTGAAAAAATAAATTTTTAATAAAATGGGGCTCAAACAAGACCTTAATTCATTTTACTACTAGTCAATTGAATCTGAGTTTTCGTTCAACTTGTTCAATTCAAACCCATTCAATAAGTCGTTAATTTATCAAAATATATACCGATTCAATCCGAGCTATTGGAATTGGAAATCTATAGTTAACACTGAAATCCAATCAATCTTTAAATGACAAATGAAAAATGAAAAAATTGATGCAGGGAAGGAAAAGAACAAGAAGCTGAACATTTCCAAAGAGTTAAAGTTGATTCAATAACTCTTTATAAAATTGAGTAATGTCTGCCATATGTTCCGACAGATCAAAATTCAAACTATATAAACATAAATTTATGCAACTAAATTAATTATTCTTATGCCCTAATTATAATTCCACCTCAAGATGGATATGAAGCTAACAACTGCGCAGGTATGCATGAAGAATTCCTCCATGTTCTTGCATGCAATTTAAGAATTTCTCTGGCTCTCTCCTTTGTCTTTGATCCTCGATCAAGAACTTCAAATGCCAGGCATAATTTTGCCACTGCACCAATCTGCAACATTTCTTGTAAAACTCCAGGAGTTGCTGAGAACTTCGATATCGAATGTAGAATTCTTATACCGCTCTCATTTGCTGTAGATGAAACCCTAAGAATCTTCTTTGAAACAATGGCTAATCCTGCACTGTGATTCAACAGTTCAGCTCTTCCCTCAGCGCATTGGCATAGCGAATCCAGCCCCACAATCATCAATTCAGAAGCCCTTCTGTCAGAAGAATCGAGTAAAAGGTCAATCAACAAAGGCACTGCTCCAGCTTCCACTGCTTTGATCCTGTTCTTTCCCCATGGACATATACTGATAAGAACTTTCAGTGCATCTTTTGAGGCCTTCTGAGAGATTTGATCATTCAAGATATTTACTAATTCGAGGAAGAATTCGGGTCTGAGACTGATCGGTTGATTTGGATCAGCTACTTCGAACATGGATTTCAGAAGCATGACAGCATAGACACGAGAATCATAGCTCCCGGATTGCATGACGCTCGTTAAGGACTCGATTAATTCGGTATTATTCTGCAAGAGGGATTTTAAGCCGGATCCCGATAGCTGGAGATGATAGAGAATGCTTAAGGCTTCATCACTTGCTCTTCTCAACTCAATCACGTCTTCTGATACTTCTGCTGAAGATGCCTCTACGGTTTTCTTCACGATTAAGGAAGCTAAGAACTCGGCCGTGCCTGCTGTTTCCATGCATCTTTTATTCGTTTCATTGTGAGAAGCAATGGATCTAAGTCTCTGTAAGGACTTCATCTGCTTGTTTGGAGAGTTGGCATCATTGAAAAGCTTCAAAAGTTGGGATTTACTGATTGGAGCTTTCGGGGTCGGGAGCCTCTCGACGCCTTCTGGAGCATGGAGGATGCACCACGATTGGATAAACCGCCGGAGAGTGATGTTTGGTGTCAACTCTGAATCCATAACCACTTGCTTTGTTACCGGGCAAGTATTATTATTCTGAGAAAACAGCCATTTTTCGATGCTCTCCCGATCATATGTTATGCCGGTAGAGAGCGCAACAGGGTCCTTCATAATCTCCAGACTGATGGGGCAGATAAAGTAGGATGGAATTTCAATTTCATCCATAGCAGAAGTAATTACAAAGATCGAGCCTATGATCTGACCAAACAAAAAAAAGTGATTATACAATTTTAAGCAAGAAAAATAAGCTGAAGAGAAGTACAAAAATTTTGTAATCTATATGTAAATCAAAGAAAGTGAAGCTATTGAGGAGTTTTGTGTATTGGTTTGAAGATTTATGAGCGTGGAGGATTTGGTTTTATAAAGAAAGGGTAAGATTCAAAATGTCAAAGTCAAAACACGGAAAATTGTGTGTGCTGTTCGTGTGAAGGAAAGAGTGTTATTATTATTATTTTTTTTATTACAACAAATTAAATTCGAACTTTGACTTTTCTAACATGCAATTTGCAAATGACGACTTTACAAATAATTTTCTCATTTAAAATTTAAACACATGAATAAGTCGTGTTTAATTAGAGTTTGGAAAAGTTCAATTTTGGTTTAATAAGTGCAACGAAAGTAACTTCGACCCGTTATTTTTATTTTTATTATAAAATCTCATTCAATTCAATTGAATTGAATTGACATAGATTTATTTGGAATGAATTGATCCTGTAGTAATTTTATTTTAACTGAAAGAAAAATTGCTAGTCTTTGAGGTAAATTGCAGAAAGTAAAGTATAAGGGTGTGTCCGGTTGAGATTAAAATCGAATTAAAATTGAAAAATTAGTCGTTATTGTTGACTTTTATTAGATGAATGAGATTCAATAACAACCATATTTTCAATTTAAATTAAAATTTTTAAGTTATACCAAACAAACTCTAAAGAAACAAATTTATTTCGTCTTTAGAAGTTACAGGATAAGATAATTCAATGTAGAGTACTATTGTGTTTGCAAGTCTTTTCGCGAACTTAATTTTAACAAGAAATCATATATTTAAGAAAAAAAAATGAATTATTTTTTGAATTTTTCCATTTATACAGAAAAATCCCCTACAAAAGTTCAACAGAAAACTCACATGGAGGTGGGCCTCACGCGAAATTAAATATTGCCAAAAATGCAGGCCCCACCTGTGTTGTGTGTGTTTTCTGACAGTTTTCTGTGTGCACAATTTCTATACACAGCAAAACCGTTATTTTTCCCCTTTTGAAAGAGAGAAATTCACGTGTGATGTACTCTAAAAACTAATGTCGGTTGAATATAAAATATAAACAAATAAATTCATTTCTCTCTTTAATCAGTAAATACTTTTATACAATGTGAATTTGAAAAAAAAAAAAAAAATCTTCATATTTTTGAATTTTCGTTAACTTAATTCTTTGATATGAATAGATAAAGCAAACTGTAACACTTAATTTTTCGTATTGTGATAAAATGAATTTTTCAACTCCATTATCGCTACAATAAGTCAATACAAAACTAAAGTCGCGCTTAATTTTTTTTACTACGCGCATTTCATCGCCGACAACAACCGATAAATACCAGTATGTGTATTTATTGATACAGTTGGCTGACCAAACCAGGTTGGCAAGTTGCTACGGCTCGTACTACACGGAGTTTTTATTTAATCTTGATTTTCTATTTTTTTTTTTAATAAGTCAACCCCGAAAAAGTCAAATATTATTGGATTTTCATTTCATAAAATTATTTATATTCACAAATATTATATGTTTATGGAACAATAAAATTTCGGGATGAGTTTACTCGTACAGTGATAGGAGGAACGAAGTTGCAGTTATAAAAGTCTAAGATGATTAATTAATAATTCAACAGTAATTAGAGAAATGTGAAAATAAAATGGTAAATTCACCGATGACCATCCAACTTTATACTTAGGGTCAACCAATTTATTTTTTTTTTATACCTTGATCACCCAACTATATATTATGTGTCACTATGACCACCAAGTTTGATTTTATTTCACTATGACCCCTCAATTTTATATAACGTTTTATCATTGTCATCCAAATTCATATAATATTTTATTATGGTCATCCCACTTCAACTTTTTCTTTTAAAAAAATAAGTTTTTATTTTATTTTATTTTTCAAAGTAACTTTTTTAATTTTATTTTCCTAATTAATTTTTTTTAATAAGTTTTAATTTTATTTTTTTAAATTTATTTTATACATATAATGTAAAGTTACTGTTTTACCCCTTTTAAAATTAGTAAAAATAACGAAAAGAAGTTGGGTGGTTATGGTAAAATGTTATATGAAATTGAATAGTCAGGATGAAACATTATATGAGATTGGATGATTATGATGAAATAAAATAAAATTAGATAATCATGGTGTTACTAACTATAAAGTTAGATGATCATGATAAAATAAAATCAAATTGAGTTATCATAATGATATTGAGTATAAAATTGGGTGGTATGAATTTAACCCAAACCAAAAGGTTAAAGCTTTAAAGCAAAATGAAGGTCGACCAAGTTTTTTTTTTACTATTTTTAGTCAACCCCTCACATGCCAAATTGCATCGACCTATGGCTATCACCTTTTATTTATTGCTTAAAGGGAACTTTTAGCTGCTTTATTTGACCATTGGAGTACTAATTCTTCCATTTGAATAGTTCCAATTCCAAGGTTTTGATTAATACTGTACTGGGGAAGCTCTTTTTGTTGTGAGATTTGTCTGCAATTGGTCAATTTATAGGCAGAGAGTTATCGTTCCATTAAGCATAATTTATTTATTTTTTTGATAATCGTGGATGTCCGGACCAACTGCGGGTACCTCGACTAATCCCACGGAGCCCTAAAGTTTACAGTCGGTACTCACCTCAATGGCCCTGAAGAGTTCCATTAAGCATAAATAGTTCTCAATACTGTATTTTTTTTTTTTTAACAACACGATGAACAAAATTTAATTTTTTTTATACTCTCGAGTATTGTCTGATCAACGTCACTAAATATGTCGTAAGCATACAAAGCACACCATGTTCATTGTCACTTTTTATACAAAAAATTTAGAAGCAATAACATTTTATAATCCTATACCTCTTTTACACTTTTAACCCAACATTTTTCTCCCATTAAATTCGACAACCTTTTTTTTCCACAAATTAGTGGTTCATATACTAACCTATTTTATTTCCATTTTGAGTATCATATTCACCTCTGACCATTTTTCGAGTCATATCTCATCTGAAATGATGTTGATATACGTAAATTGCCTTTACGAAGAGCTAAATATGAAATTTTCTATATTAGTTGTAGTTAATTTGCTTAAAGTAAACTATTAGAATATTAATAAAAATCTCAATTTTGAAAAGAAGAAGATTTCTCTTTTCTTTTATTAAATTCATGAAGTGTGAACATGTCAAGTCAAGATTGAATCATATTCACACACCTATTTAAAAAAAAAAAAAAAGTGCTTTTATTTGTATTTACTTTATCTTTTCAGTACGCCGCAAATTTTATAGCTTAACTAATCCATAAGCAGAAATAGTTGTGAGTTGTGCACATGACTGCATTAAATTATCAAAATGTCAAAAAAAAATTTAAGGAGAAAGACGTGTTCTGGTTGAGCATTCAGGCTCCATTATTATTTAAAAAAATAAAAGTAAAAGAGAAGTAAAATATTAAAAAATGAATTAAAAAAAGAAAAAGAAAAAAAAAAGAATAATATTTCCAACGTCTGCCCTTGCACCGCCACCGCAATCCCTCATCAACCATTAATATTGATCGACAAAATTCAATAAGTGCATGATATCGCAGATAAGTCATAGAATAATGAATAAAATACCGTATCATAAAGACTATGTACTTAATCTAATTTTAATTAATATTTATTCTAATTGAATAGTCAAGTTTTGATGATGAATTTCTATAACTAACTAACTAACTACACTAATAAATGAGCAATTATTAAAGCTTTTGTAAAATCGGTGTTTTGAACAAAAATTTTGAATCCCTCTTTATTAATTTATCTTAATATAAAGACCAAGACAATAATTAATTATTATTGTTGATCAATGTTCCCTTTTTGTTTAATAATCTTTTTTTCAAGTACAATTACACGTTTTTCCACATGTTACCTTCCTATATCTCTATAAAAGATGTGAATATAAAAGAATATATTAAAAATGTTTGAACACTCATTGAAATCATGAAAGGTATAGAGTTATATCTATATCCATTATCGGACTTCACAACAATTGTTACTATGTATTATCTTTCCTATTATTTCTCTCAAACATAATAAAAATACAACGTCAATTCAATTAGTAATCAATTGATTGAAAAACATTAAACCCCTATTTGATCCACATTATTTTTCTCATTCTCATTCTTCTATTCATTTTCAATAACATATTCTTCAATAAAATAATATTTCGATTACATCAATAACTTTTCTTTATTTTTCAACCACATATTTCCCATAACATCAACAGTAAAAATGCATTCTTACTCCCAAAATGTGTACCAAACATAAGCTAAATATATCAATCATTCAAGGTAAACAAATACTTAACATTAAAACTTCATAATAAAATGTTTGTTTATATCTTAGTGACTAAAAATTTAACCTAGCATTACAATGTTACAAGAAATCATAATGGAGTAATCAAACATCACCCAAATTCAATCTTTCTCGATCAATCTCTAGCTGAACTTTCTTCTTCTATGTTCAAAAACCAAGAAATGAACTTTAAGTAATTGACTTATTGTATCTTGAATTAAGCTATATATATGTCCAGGGACTTGTAGCATGATTGTTGTATCTTACCTTTTCACTCATCGCAAAAGAATGATATTTTTATCTCTCTTGATTGTGATAATGTATATAGTGTATGAGATGTGTCTTCAGTGATTGGATGAAGGTTTGTATTTAAAAGCCAAAATTAGGTCAAAATTCTTGTTGAAATTGATTTCCACAAATTGGTTGAATCATGTAAGGAAACAATCTCGCTTGACCAAAATACAACAATGTGATCGCAACTCATAAATATGTGCAATCGCATCGTTAAGCACTTCTGTCATCTGATATTGCCAAACAACGTGTTGCAATCGCATCACCTTATTGCATGCGATCGCATTCGCACCCTTTAAGTTTGTCAAATCTTCAATTTGATCCCTAAACTTCTTTATTTAGTAGGACTCACTAAAACAAAAATGTGATTTTGCAATAAGATGTTTTGCGATATACGAAAAGTTGTCGCAATATGTGATTTAATGCAACAGGTTTTTCAAGTTTGTTACACAAATGTTGATTTTGTGATAAGATATTTTAGTTTTACTTTCTCCTTTTTATTCTCTACTAGTGAACGAAACGTGCGTTGCACGTTAGTGATTAGGCAATGATTATATTTTGGAATTGACGTTGGTGGATGGATTGTTCACATGTGATAAAGCAGTTATTTGTTTCTAAATTTTTTTCAATTTAATGCTCAAAGTAGTCCAAACTAATATAGAAAATAATTAGATGTTTAGAAAATGTACTAAGTATGGTTGAATATGGATTGCAATAATTAACCTTGTGTATGTCAAAGAATACAAGTCATTTCTAACATACTTACTGGTATCTGCAACTACCAGTGGTAATTACAGGTTCCACCCTTTTAATAGGACCACATAGAACAAAACATAAGTCCTTCTGTGCAAACGTATGGTTGCAGCAAGAAAATATCGAGGCGTGTTTTGCAAGATTATCATACCTCCGAATCCTTTAACTTGTGTTTTGAAAGATAGTGGTCCAATGCCCCTTACTGTAGAGAATTTTAGCCCCACATCCATGGTTTTCAAGTCCAACAGATTCCTCACTCAAGATAACAGCATCTATTATGTCATCTCATGTTCTGACATCAGGAATCTACAAGAGATAGATTTATAATTTATCATCAAACAGGAAAAATCGAGAGGGGGAGGGAGGAAAGTAAAATAAGAGAGAATTCGATAAAACACTACACTAAATTAAAATTGGGTTCATCGAGTGGCATTTGCGTAGTCAAATAATGGCTCAATTATCTGTTCAAACACGTGATATGGCTAGTTTTCTTAGAGATGCATGACCAATGCTCCAGGCAAAAGATCTGTTCTCAACCTTTAACTAAGTCCCACCAACTAATGATATCATAGAGATAGCATCGGCTGAAATTTCTTTATTTTTATAAAATTCAAGAGAGGAATTACAAACCTTATACATAGCATCCATTAAATCATTCTCCAACATGGCTCGCAAACCCCGAGCTCCTATATTCTTGGTTATTGCTTTTCTAGCGATCAATCTTTTTATTTGCATATAAACAAGCATATCTTTTTATTTGCATATAAACAATTTCATGAGGTAAACCTCCAGTTGATAGTAAAAAAAAAATGGCAAGAAGAAGAGGTATATAGATTCCAAATTAGCAAGTGTTCCAGATTCAGTTAAAGAGATGCTAAAGGTACCTGTAAAACCTGGCAATTTTCCAATGTGCTTTTTCTTCCCTGCAGATATTTGAAGCTAAATGCCATACATCTATCTCAAAAGAAAGCTAACTACACAAGGATTTTCCTCAGAAAAGATAACGCCCTTCAACTGTAAGAGCTGATTAGTCTGATTTTAATAACTGCATGGCAGAATAATAGCAATATTCCTATCCACACTCAAGTTAGGACTCACTTTATCTGCACATAAATATGTGCATATGCATCCAAGTGTGTATCTAATTCAACAGGATGAATCCAATCAATGAAACAGTAAGTCGTGATAGATTGGTTGAACACACCAAAAACATATCAATTTTTTGGTGGCAGAACTTATGATCAATCCTTCCAATTCTTCTACTTGCATAGTTGTTGCTAATTTTGTAGTAAGGTTTGCTCCTAGTGCAACTGGAGTTGGTCAAGGGACTGTTTTGAGTCAGGCTGTAGAGTGGATTACAAGGAAACTAAAGGCTGAGGGAAAAACACGAGATATTCTATTTGTTTAGCAGTTGTTAATTTCAAGAATAAGATGGATTCAACAACAATACCTTTTCTATAATAAAAATGAAATAAAATTTTGCCCAATTTCGGGAAATATATTTTGAAGAACTAACAATTAGACTCACGAGTCACATTAAGACGATTAAAGAAAATTGTTTGAAGTCTAGAGACAGCTTGGTACACTTCTACAACAATGTTGATATAGTCAAATGACCATAATTTATATAAAACACTCATCTCAATAAAATGATCTACACTACTTACCTTAAAAATAGATATTTTCCCTCCTTTGTCAAAAGCTGCACTTGCAACCTATGTCTGTCAAAACCTGCACTTGCAATCTATGTCTTATGCAGAAGAACTTTTGGATTGGAAGTAAGGGGGAACAAAGGAAACATATTTACATAACTTATTGCTTCTTTAGCAAGAGTCAATCTAGTATTTCGATTTTGTGTGACACAATTGTCAAAAGCTGCACTTGCAACCTATGTCTTATGCAGAAGAACTTTTGGATTGGAAGTAAGGGGGAACAAAGGAAACATATTTACATAACTTATTGCTTCTTTAGCAAGAGTCAATCTAGTATTTCGATTTTGTGTGACACAAAAATGTAGAAAAAGATTTGACAACTCACCCTAAATAATGCAGCATCGGAGTCTTGTTCACAAAGGTTTTACACCATTCACGAGTTCCGAAATGAATGGAAACATCATCCATTTTCATTAAGCAATCCATTAGATAATAAAAGAGAGGGATTTTATATATCATTCAAAATTCAGAATGCATTTTCTTTTTCGCATCAATTGTCCCTAGTGCAAATTCACAATTTGGTGTATATGACACTCACGTTCACACTGTAAGCACCCTAAAGAAACACAAAAAACTCAAGTAATTGCAGCGTCTTTTTGACTATAATGTCATTGCTAAAAGGGGAAAGGAGAAGTCCCAAGTCAAGTACAACATCTTCCAGAGAGCATGTGCCATTGAATCCTCATGCATCCCATTTGACATTAGAACTTCTAAACCTCAAGCATCAGTTTGACAGAAAAAAAAAACAAGGGGTGAATCATTAAGGATGGACAACTCCACCCTCCCCGATCCCATAGCCCATACTCTAAGCAGACTACAGAAATACCAAATGTAGATCATGCTATTGCAGTTTCTTTTTTGGTATAATGCCATTGCATCAACTGAATATGGATTATAATAGAGAAAGTAACTAAAGGATTAGAAAACCATTTACCTCCTGAGGAAGTCCATTCCAGCCAGTTAATCCCGTCCTTGCAACATTTGATAAAAGATTCGAAGAAGCCATGGGACTGGGACTTCTTTGTCTTAATCTGTTAAATTCATTGAAACCTTGGTTTGGCATCATTGAGGAAACTCTTATAATCTCTGAAAGAATGCACCGACAGTGAAATGTAAGAATTATATACTTCCAAGATCACTTAGACAAAAGCCGTTGAAATCTTGTCGCATGTGATTATTTAACAAGAGAGAATACTGGATTACAAAGAGATTCCTAAGACAAGGTAATTCCTGAATCCAATATGACTACCACATATAAAAATCACTCCGCTCAAGCAGAAAATCAAAATCGTCAAATGCTACTATCACCTAAAATAAAACATTAATCATAAGGAGTATAATTTGAGTTTGATAGCTAAAAAATGACAATAGCTAAAAAAAAAAAAAAGGAAAAAAAAAACAAAAAAA
>CAIGRS010085180.1:0-12398 GCA_903798395.1 Fraxinus floribunda | reverse complement strand
AGCCAAAACACGAAGCCAACAAAAAAATCTGTTTCTCTCCAAAGACGGCCGCCCAAGGTTTCACTCTTTTCTCTTCTCTACACACAGTTGCCCACAACATTCACACTAAACCAACTCGAACAGTAACGGGCAGATTATATAAGCCAAAATGGTGGTCTTTAGGTAAAGGTAAGTAAGGCCCAATAGGTAGTATATAAGTGGGCAATCAACCGAAAAGCCTTCCAATGTAATGGAATGAGCCATGAGCAGCACTAATAAATTAAACTACTTCAAATGGTCCAAGATGTTGTATGAATGATTTGTTCAATTGTGGTGTCGACATTTAACTTCACTCATCGATCGGTCGAGGTCTATGAAGTATAATCCAATACAAAAACGGTTTAACATCATCACCCAAATTTATTGGGTATCAAAACCCAACACTTCCCTTGCCAGTGACATTGATGATGTTGAGAAGAATTTCCCGGTATGTTATTCCTAATGTGTATATCATTATTGTTAACAATTACAGAAGCCTGAGCTGATACTTGTAATGTTTTCTCATATTGATTTGTTTGTTTATTCAAATGTTCTGTAATAGGTTTAATTGCTTATTAACCATTATTAAGTTGTTGGTTTCACTTTGTTGACTTATACCCATACCCAATACCCACGTCGTGTTATGTGAACACAGATACGTCCTCCAAAATGAAGAGTCCGAGCATCATAGACCTAGAGAATTCCATTGGATAATAGAACAGAAAAAATTTATTGAAAGAGTGGAAAGAAAGCATGCAGGAATAAAAATTATATTTAATTCTGGACCTTGTAATCATTCAAAACGTAAATCAAGGCGGAGTTAATTGTTTCTAGTGCTGATCACAGTAAATACTGAACCATTTACTATGTCACATTAATGAATAACCCTTCTCACAACCCCTCTTGTTTTTCAATTGTAGTATTATGCTCTTAAGGTTATCACCAAAACCAACGAGTCTTGGGATAAACTTGTGAAAAGATCTATTCCTCCTGGCGAGCTTTCACTCGTATAAATGTAACATTGGTGGTGCTTTTGGTAATGTGGATTGTACTAATGAAGAACAAGAAGCGAACTATCCAGTATTGCATACAAAACATGCCTTTAGTATTTGAGCTGCATGTTCCTTTTGTGTACTTTAGGTTAGACTAAACTACAGGTATTTAATAACCAGATTGAACCAAAATATTTGAATTTGAGAGGCACGAATTCAGCAAATGCAACTCTTATTGTTTCACATTGAAATAAGTTCTTCCAATTTTATGTGTTTGTATTTTGTGCATTAGATAATTGATGGAGGGATAATAAATAAGGATTTTTTATTTTTCTTTTCTTCTAAAAATACATGATTTTGAGCTAAATTCTATGTTACTGTTACATCGGGATGAACATTTATCCCTTCGGTTTAGATAGATAATAATAGAGATAGTGCACCATCAAAAACTTCTACGGGAAGCTCACAGAATTCTGAACAATTGGGTTCTAGCTTCTAGGGGGAAATGGCATTTTATCGATTCAGGAAAAAAAAAAATGGTAGCCTTAAATTTTGTAACTCGAGAAGAATACCCATCTACAAGAGGCGTCATTCTACCACCTAAAAGCTTAATTGTGCTTGTTCGATTCTTTTAAGTGTTAATAAGCAATGAATCTTATGACATGTGTAATATAAAAATGATGTTCAACCAACTTATAAGTATAATCTACCTATAATTTAAAATCAAAGTTGAGCATTAATTTTATCTATACATTTACAAGACACGCTGTTCTACCACCTAAAAGCTTAGTTGTGCTTGTGTGATATTAATTTTCACGTGTTTATAAGCAATGGATCATATGAAATGTGTAAATAAAAATTATGTTTGATCAGCTTATATGTATAATCAACTTATTTGAAATCGAAGTCAAACATTAATGATATATACATTCATAACTACTACATACTTAATATCCACACATTTCGAGAGATCTACTAATTATAATTTTACGCAAACATGTAATAGTTGCAATGGTTGAAAGAGATGAAAAATTACAAGTCATTCTCCTTCAGTCTCAAGTTAATCCATTTTCTCCGAGTACAGGCAATATGTAGTTGAAATCTGAAAAAGTGATCAGTGTTGTAAAGCGAAGGATCTTTCACGGTAAATATAAGACAATTCTTACAATGATAGATCATCAAAGAGACGAAAGTTGGCTGGAAAAATGTGCATTGCATTAGCTGTGGCAAGATTTCTTTGTTTTCCTTCCCAGAAGAGTAATATAAATAATAACAATTTCGAGCAACAATACGATATTATTTACACCCAAAAAGAAGCATCAAGACAGTAATTCGCCAACTGTATATGCTTGCAAGGATTTGGGTATAAAGAAAAAATCATGCCATCTCTGCTGTTGTTCTATTCACTTCAAGCAATGGAGCTGTGTCCGACTTACCAACTGTAGGAACTGGATGATTGCTGTCTTCATTAAACTTGTCTTCACTGTGAAGAAACACTCCTGCAAAAGTGCACAAGGGTTTGAAAAACCTTCAATTCTAGTCGTCAACAAATTTGCTCAAGCGATATATAAGATAATCCCATAAAATGGGAAAATAGAAGAAAGAACAGTAAAGGTCGGCTTCTCACTTCTTACTAAGCCCCTGTTGGGTGCCCATTCTTTTTAAAAAGAGAATTTGAATAGTGTTTTAGGAGAATGTGTGGTTAAAAAGTTGCGAAAAATTTTGGATTTAGCCCCTGTTTGTTCCACATTATTTTTTTCATTATCATTCTTCTACTCATTTTTAACCACACATTCTTCAATAAAATAATATTTTCCATCACATCAGTAACTTTTCCTTCTTTTTCAACCACATATTTCTTATCACATCACTTCAAAAAAATGCAGTCTCTCATTTTAATGTGCACCAAACACACTCTTACATACAAAATATTTTATTGTGTGAATGTGTGGTTGAAAATGATCCTATAGAAAAAAGGAGTTTGAATAGAATGGGAATTAAACAGGGGCTAAATTTCCTTGCGACAAACCAGTGGCATTTAATATAATTACAAATACAAATTGGCCTTGGAAATACCTAAAGCCCCCTTTTTGAGACCCATTTTTGTAAGAAAATGTATATTTTGGAATAGTGATTTCTCGGGGAATGTGTAATTAAAAAATAAAGAAAAGTTTTCAGTTTATATGTAAAATTATTTTATGGGAGAATGTGTGATTGAAAATGAGTGTTTAAAAAATGAGCTTATGAAAAAAAGGGGCCAAGCATAGGCAGTCTCGGCCATCAACCGTTTTACTGTCTTAATATGACAAAACATGGGTACCTATAAACCATATTCCAGCTGCCAGAAACAGAATGGACGTTAGAATAAGAGCGGTTACCCTCCAATTGTTAATACGATCCTGCAGCAAGTAATCTTGATCAGGAGAATATCATATAATATTAGGATAAGTAATTTCACTCGAGAAGTCTACCAAGGTACAACTTTTTTTTTTCTTGATTTCCCTGTTTCTATTGCATGTCTAATGGGACAAGATATAAAAAATTATTTTATTGAGCTTATTATGTTTTCTTTTGATCAGTGGTATATAGCAACAATTTAACGGAATATATGAACCTTCACAAAATACCCAAGGAAAGAGATAAATAGTGACTGTATCGGGGAAGAACAGAGTTGTTAATAATCAATTACAGAAACTAAGCAGACCTGAATAAGCCCAACAAGAGGAGAAGAAGGCACGTCACCAAAAATGTGAATTGAAACGGTTGACATAGCCATAGATAGTGGTCTCAAACTAGGCTTGACAGTATGTAAGCACACAAAATTTACAGGGGCCTGCAGTGGCAATATGACATTTTAGTATGAACCAGTAGTTGATGAAGACGTGATTGATAAAAAGGAAAGGTGGCTTCAAGTCAATGAAAATAAACAGGTTTTTGAATTACTAAGTGATATGCCAAGAACCATATTTCAGGTTCATTTGACCTTACACACTTAAAATCCAAGCCAAATATCAAAAAATAATCGTTGTCGTAAGTTACATATGAATTGAAAAATGAACCTATGTACTATATCCTGACTAGCACAATAATACAGCTCAAATTTATAACATATTAGCAATTTATCTATTATCAGACTGATAGACTACATGTGGCATTGACAAGATTCAGTAAATAGAAAAATTTACCTGAGTGGCAAATACCAGCAGCTCTCCTATTGAGAAAAGAGCCAAGAAAGCATATAGGCTCTTAAAGCAAAAGGAAGTGAAGCAAAATATTGCACCAAATAATGTTGCAAATGATAGAAGCTGCATCAAAGACGAGGCATAAGATTTAGGGTGAAATAAAATGAACCAGGAGAATAGAAAAATTGAGAACAATGGATCTTAGATGCTTCATTAGATGGTCTGTCCAGATGAAGCGGATATTTGTTAGATGTGTGCATAATCATTCCGTGGTATTTGCTAGATCTGTTGAGCCTAATTATGTTTTCACTTCTCCCCTTGAACATGGATTGACCTACTATGTCCCTCCCTATATAAAGGGTATTAGGGCAAGCAGTTTGCCATGGTAGAGAGTAAAAAGAGAGGCACAAGTCAAGAACTGATTGTAAATCTGTAATATCCTTCGTTATAGTGAAATCTTGCAATAGCAAGTGGTCGTAGCTCTCACATTGAGTTTACTATAAATCGTAAGGTTTTACTTGTGATTGATTCTCGTTCCACGTTACTGCTCTTAGTACTCGAGATTAGTGTCTAATCCATATTAATATTCGATGAAACTATTCTTCATTGCACACTCTCCAGTAATTAAATTATTCAGCATGCAATAGTTTACATATTCTATTTTGCAGTCCTCTATTAACCTAAAAAAATTCAGTCCCTTGAGCATCACCAAAAGAATTAGACAGTATCCAGTGCAATGTTGGCTTCAATAAATCTCAGCCTTCAATAGTCAAGATTCATTGCAACGTGCAACTGTATCTTATTATCCTCTTTGTTCATCAAATTTCTAAGTTACATCATCATCTAGCTGGAGGAGACAAACTGTTCTAGAAGGAGTTCATTAGCGTATGAGTTCATTAGTGTATTAACATTTGCTTTAAGTAAATTCAAAGTAACAAAAGAATGAAATCTAAATACGAACTAAGATGCTCAACCATATGTTATGCAAAAGTACGTTGCAAGCGGGCCCACCTTAAAAGCATTAGAGATTGTGGAAGTCATAAGATCGAGGACAAAACCACCTGCTAGTGTTCCCAATATTCCACAAACTACTGTAACGCCTCCAAACATAATATCTGCATTACTCTGGTAAAAGTAAAACAAGTTTCAAATGTTAAATTATATAGTATAAATTTCATGTGATGAGAAAAGAGGTGTTTCATGTCAAATAATTCACATGTCTTTTGTATAAGAAAAATTACATGTAATAATGACAATGAGAAATTGCCAGTTCAAAGGACACTAAAACCTTACCATGTGATATATATTATAACCAGCCTTGGGTCCCCAATAGGAATACGCACCTATGACAAAATTATATGCTATGTAACCTGCAATAGTATAGCAAAATCGAAGATGTTGAATGCTAGCAAATCAACATGCTTATTTTAGTGGTTATAACCATTTACAGTAAATCAGTAATCAATGCTTGTCACTTTTCAGCTACAGATGTCCAAACACAAGATAAGTAGAGGGGATATAAAATCACCGCTCCAAATATTATTCATATGATGAGACTAGTGTATAAGATTTTGGCTATGAAAGGATGAAGAATATACCAAGAACATTCACAACATAAACCTTATCCAGCAACAGAATTTTCATGTCTTCCCAAAATCTCGTCAAAACACTTGCATTCCAAGCAACTGTTAACCTGAATTAGATACAAGGAGTACTACTAACAGATTAATTTAATCTCAAGAAGTGATCTCGTTAAATATCAGACATACTTGAATGATATTCAAACTAAATGTTCATTAATTACAGTCTTGATATCTTACAATGAGCTCAATAAATTCCTCACCCAAAAGGTCCTGAACCTTGATCTGCTGCTTCTCTTGTGAACAGTTCACCATCTTCACCATTGGAACCTATTGCATTCATTCATAATAAGCCATTAAATAAATTATGTAGCACACGACACGCTTTTCAAAACAATATACTACCAGGAAATAAAAGAAAGGCTAAAGGGATGTCCAAACCAATTCCACAGCTTAAGTGATAGCTGTGAAAGGGCAACTTCCAGATGCAGAGTAATGAGAAGCTGTATGGAGGTGGAGGTTGTGAGGTTTCGGGGATGGTAGGGAAGGGTTTTTATTTCTTATCCAGGACTGATGTTTATTGGGTTTTTCCTTATAGGGTGATGCTCATTGGATTGTTTGCACAAAACTTCAATTGGTTGTAGATGGGTTGGTACAAAGTAAATTTATAGGGTGTATTTGGTCATCCATTGACAATTGAGGGGACTCATATCCCAACTATATCAGCTGGATTTGGTGACTTGGTGGCCGGGGGGGGAGGATGGTGAATTTTCCAGCTCTTCACCAATCAGAACTCTCCAAACATGGAAAGTTATTCTTTAGTGCATTTAGAGGAAGCCTCCTTAATATCGGGACATTATTAGTCTTAAATAATTCACTCCACAAAAGCTCAGAGACAAATTATTTATCGGGCGAATGAAGCATCAAAAAAATATTTCAAAGGGTTTGTATCCAGATAAGAGCCTATCACCGTAACCTTTAGGCCCGATTTTGCAATTATTTCTCAACAGAAAAGATGGGTAAAAAAAAAAAAAATTCGCGTGGTCTTAATGTGTGTTGACAGTAAAATCGCGCACCCTGATCTTCCGAGCCATCCGGCAATATTGATGCTTTTGTGGATCCAGCAGGAGAGAAACCTGCATGAGCAAACTATTAAGAAATAACTGGAAAAGAAAATGGGATCAAAGCAAGGCAATGACTTAATATGGACCTTTCAACTGCAAAGGTTTCATCACAAAGCCTAATATAGCAAAAGGGAGCATCAAAATTGCCTCCCCCCAGAATGCGATACGCCAGTTGAATTGACCAACCTGTAAACATATAAAGAAGGAATAATAGAGTGGTTCCACAGTGGAGAAAATTGAAATTACATGAAGATGGAGATAAGAGGGAGAATGTAATGAGATTTTATCTCATAGCAAAGTCAATAAAGAATTAAATTTGAAAGTACTAATCATAATGAAAGAGAAAGTATTTTTTTCCAAGGGAACAGCCAAAGCAGTTGTCAAGAATATACATACCAATCCACCATAAACATAGCCAACTGCAATACCAGACGGTATACACATGTAAAATGCACCTAGCCATGCCGTTTTCTGACATAAGAGAACATAAAATGTAAAAATCAATGCATAAGAGACAACATTAAGTTTGATACAACCAACGTCAACACATTAGGGACATTTGAATGGCTGATACTATGGATAGAAAAACAGTATCTCATTAATCCATAGCCAGATTTATCCCTCAAATACTCGTGTTCTTTTCAAAACCCCAAAATTGTATGAAAACGACAATGATAATTAAAGGAATCAACTCATGGGCATGTGCTTCAATTTTTGAGTTGCACCAACCTACATGTCTTGAGGGAATCATGGTTCGTCATAAAATTGATGAAAAGGTCACTTATAACTAAGTGCGGGTGTAGCAAAAAAAATAAAAAAAAAAAGCACACAGAGTAAGTAAAATATCATGTGCTAAATAAGTCTGAACAGGCTACAAACCTGTGCAACTGGGGCATTATCATCGATGAATGGAGCTGCAAGACTTATGAAAGAAGCCTCACCAACACCCACTAGCCTAAATAAACAATCATCCAGAGAACAGAAAGAATTTTGAAAAGGTATACAAAGTAGCCTCTGAGAGTATGAAAGATCTTTACTTACATGCGAAAAATTGTGATGGACCAAAAATTAAATGAAAAACCACAACCAGCAGTGGCAAAGGTCCAGGCAGACAAACCGACTCCAATTAGTCTAAAAGGATTGACACTGCCAAGTTCAAGTAGACAAAGAACGAACCGAAAGATAGATTAGGAAAAAAAAAAAAAAAAGAGCATCAAACTGTCAATAATTCAATACATTAAGATACATCAGCAAATTCTTCTAATTACCTCTCTTCTTTCAATGTCAGTATTAGGATAGAAGTGTAATTCTGGAAACAAGGCATTGTGGACATGAAAGTGCAATGGAATAAACAGACAAGAAAGATCATCGCATTTTGTCGTAATTATACTTTCTAATGCTATATAGCTAGACATAAGAGGGTAAAATCCTATTTTGCTGGACAGACTAGATAATTCAAAGTTCATATCCTATATTGATCCAATCCAATAAGTACTAGAGAAAGAGTTAAGAAATCTCACTTGACATGGTAGTTTTTTATTATTTTGACCCATCAACTGAATGGATATCAACCTTGGAAAGGTTTCCTACTTGTTGACAGCCATTTGAGTTTTTCTTCATAAAACACAAGTCATTTCCATGTACATATTATCTTGATTAATCTCCACATTCTACTTCTCGACGATTATTGTTTACACTATTCAAGATATATATCATGGCAGTGATGGGGGAGAGCAAAAATTGTAGCCAGCCCAAATTGATTACCTCTTGGCTAAAGATGCAAAAATTGGAGAGGCCACAAGGAGTCCAACCATGAAAGCAGATGATAAAACCCCATCCTCAAAATTACTCAGGTTAAAATCACCCCTGCATAGAATTAGAGATCATAGAGTGAGGCAAAGTATATGCAAAATTATATATTTGGCAGTTATCCTAAATGTGCAGGATTTTGGAGAATAATTGATTTGCATAAATATGATACTGTTGCATGGGTCAAAACACATTCAGGCACTGCATTGCAGAAACCCATACATAGAGCTGATTTTCAATAGATTTAACAACTAGAAGGACATCTTCCACTTGTAAGCATTTGATAATAACATAATCAAGATGCTATGCAGTAATTAATGAGCAGCAATACATATTGCCTCATCCTGCTGAGGTGTTCTTTCTTCCTTTGCTTCCCATTTTCTCCTTTAGGTTTATTTCTTTTCTTTTGAGAGAGAGGGGAAAGGCTGTAACTTTTGTTCTATGTGATGCAAATCTTGAAGCTATAGCTATAGTTCTGTACCACCTTCAACCCCTCAATTTTTATCTTTGGGAGGGAATAAAAAGAGCTTCGAAAGGTAAGGTACGGGTACCCCTTCTCTTCTTTTCCTCCTTTCTTTACCAAACAAGGGGAAATAATCATTTTCCACTGTCACTTTCCCTCCCAAGTCTCTAAATTTAAAAATAGACTAGTGGGAATAGGCCGAGGGGTAAAATCATTAGGAGCCCTCATGTTTCTCCTCTCAATACTTTGTTGCCATTAACAACTACAAGGGCCATATATGGTAATATCGCTGGACAAACAGCTTCACTGTGAGGATAAAGAGTACATAAAATGGTTAGGGATTTGTGTTAGTCAGAGAAAGGTGAACATTGTGCTGAACAAAGTGTAGCATTAAAAATAGTAACCAATTGTTGAAATTGAACTTACTGAATTCCACTACCAGATGAGCATGCACCACCTTCTGTGCAAGTCTGCCGGCTCCCATTAACACCATTGCTTGCTATTGCCCCACGATCCACATAATTTAGTAAGTTTATAATACAAAAGATAACAAGTAACCTGCCAGAGAAACAAATTGAATCGGACTAAGGAAATATTAAAACACAATTAATTGATGCAACAAATTCCAGATTTAATAAGCATTATTCAATATTACAACTTATGATAGGCATTCCCATTCTTCAATCACATCACCCATAATTTAGAGAGCTGCAATATCACAGGAACTGAACTTCAACAAAATTCAAAATAAATTGGGAATCAAACCCTAATATTTACCATCCCTTCCATTACCTGATCTACAATTAATTCAAAATCAAAAACCCTAATCATTATGTTCGTTCCATCACCCAACTCATAAACAGTCAATTTCATGAAAATCCTACTAAAATATCTTCCCTTTAGATTTATATACATGTAGTTAGCATCATCGCACGAATAATTACAACCAAAAATCTAAACTATTTTCCAAATATTAGTTCCTCCGGCAAGTGTAAAGAGTCCACTTTTTTTTTCCCTAAATCAAACGTTTATAAACCCATCAAAACATAAATTTTATTGAATTAATCAAGAAACCCACCATAGCACCACATAATAAGCACTTTTATGCACAAAAATACACATTACATGTACACAAAAGTAACCTCTTAGGAGTAAACCAAGAAGGATTAGGAGCTAATGGATGTTGAGGTGGATCTGTAGCCATGCCTTTCACTGAATCACACCCCTGGTGGAGGTTTCAGGTTCGATTTTGGATCGTCCAATGAGCGTTGATGAGTTGAGGTTGTTATATTTTATATAATTTTATTTATGATCATTGAAATTATTTTTTAATAATAACGATCATTTAAATTTCTAGCTCCGAACCAATTTATATTAAATTATGTGACACTATTAGGCGTCAACAAGTCAAGGAACAACATTATATATTACAGTAGAGTCAACAAAATTAGAGAGTTGGGCATTGAATATTCACCACATTCAAATGTAAAACAACTTTTGTCCAGTCAGTTTTTGGATTTAAATCGTATAGCGAATTCAAGTTTTTTAACAATGATTTTGGCTACTCATAATAAATAATATAATTTTGTGACATGTTGACATACAATGGTGACGATAGGATTTGGCATTAATATTTTTATTTGAGTGATCATTAATNTTAACAATGATTTTGGCTACTCATAATAAATAATATAATTTTGTGACATGTTGACATACAATGGTGACGATAGGATTTGGCATTAATATTTTTATTTGAGTGATCATTAATGTAACACTTAAAACATTGAACTATTGTTTCCTAAGATAACTTTAGTGACAATTAGTGTAATTACTCAAAACTGTAATGACATTGGTATAATTAACCCATCAATCCTTAGATATGTTTTTTCATTAAAAAAATGTAACTATTTGAGGATTTTTATTTTATTTTTAATTGGGGGAATAGATTTCAAATTAAAGTGAAGGGATAAATTTTAGTATGCTTTTTCAAATTAAAGTTATTGATATGATGGAAAATATTATTTTATTAAAGAATGTGTGGTTAAAAATGAGTAGAAGAATGAGAATGAAAAAATAATGTGGATCAAACGGGGGCTTAGTATGCTTGGGAGTAAAATTTAAGGAATTATAAGTGATGAATCTTATGGAATGTGTGAATAAAAGTTTTTTTTTTTTTTTATGAACTTAAATTATAATTTAAACTTTCCAAACATGCGCCTAGTAATTCGAGCAAAAATAATAATAATAATAATAGCTATATAAATAAAACACTTCTTTTCAAGTTTTACAAAATGTTAGAGAATATATTGCTACAATTCATGCTGACTTGATAAGTTATCTAGTGAAGATTCGCTGAAATAAAGCATATCCCTCATGTACATTGGATCACATAAATTTCGTTTTAAGGAATTCTTTGCTCCCATGACTGAATAAGAAAACCTTCCTGCATTGAGGATATCTGGGAAGGTAACTTCTTTTCTTAATTTTACTGGGCTGTGTTCCTTTCGTACATTTACTCGGCTGTGATATGTTTCATCAGAACTCGTGATTGCTTTGAAATTTTACTTAGTTATAAGAGGTTTCTTTGAACATTTTTTTTGGGTTTTAGCTGTGATATAAGTATGAAAAACTTGTGTAGGTTTTCCATTGATTAAGCTCAGATATCTTGCTGATTCTTGGATGATCATGTACAAAGGCTATTGTGGGGTGTTTGATGAAGTGCTTCTCCTTGCAAGGTTATGATTTTTGCCTTATAATTCGTGACAAAAAAATAAAATAGCAGAGAAAAGAAAACATTAAAACATGTTAGACTGCGTTTGATAAGGCCCATTTTCCCAAGGAAAAGGAAAATCCTTTTCTCACCTTTTCCCATGTTTGACTGCACAATTTTGGCTTGGAATTCCTTTTCCTTCCCAGTTGGTTCACGCGTCCATTTTCCACTAAATAAAGGAATTGGTTTCCCTTTGGTATTGGTGGTTTTTTATTTTCCAGGTTCTTTGTTCATTTTTTTTTATTTTTTATTTTTTTATTTTTTTTTTTTATAATAGAAACAAATTCTAGATATAATGGTAAAAAATTTATCACTTTTATTGACAATATTCATACAAAACAAAGTCAAACGAATGGTATTCGGTATGATAATTTTTAATTTTTTTTTTTTACTTTTTGGTAATTGAACCAAATTTTAAACTCAATGGTAGAAAAATTTATCACTTTAATGGACAATTTTC
>CAIGRS010085179.1:0-33193 GCA_903798395.1 Fraxinus floribunda | reverse complement strand
CGGGAACCACATGTGAAGAATTAGAAGGTCCGATCATTTCGACCCCTGAGCTCCCACCCTACTCATGTCTCTGACGGGATAAAGCCATTAAATCCTCATTTGTAAATTCATTTGCATTATCACTGTTCCGAACTACCAATTAAATTATGTGCGTCACAGTAATGTCACGATGAGGAACAAAAGTCTCGCGAATATTAGCATCATCATCACGAGCAATTTTCACTATATCCCAAAAATAATTTGCATTATCATCAACTTCATTTCTACCTTCCTCATCATCCTTCCTCACTAAAGTTACGAAAATCGGTGTTCGCATGTTCTTTGATCAAATCAAACAGAAAGTTCACGTCAATATCAGATGTAACCTTTAAAGATGGAACTGGATATGGAAAATACTCTCTATATTGATATCTCAGCACCATATTGTATTGAGATGCATCGTCGTTCAGCTTGTTTTGTATATCATTGTACAGTTCTGAATACAATGTAGTCTCTGTTATATATGTTGTGTACTTAGGGGTATGTTGTTCGTCCATTTCCATACCCATCGATTTTTTGTATATCATTGTACAGTTCTGAATACAATGTAGTCTCTGTTATATATGTTGTGTACTTAGGGGTATGTTATCCGTCCATTTCCATACCCATCGATTATTTTCATCCAATTCAAAATCACCAAAATAACAAATCAGGAGTATAATCCTCATATCTGCATGGCAAAACAGAATTTTTGTAAACATTCATTCAAAAACTCAGCTAACAGTTGGAATAGAAACAATTAAAAACAAAATAACCGGTTTAACAGTCGATAGATAATATCGGCTGTCAATAGTCGAAAATATAGGAGCGACAAATTGGAAAGTTGTGCAGATGAATTTTTTTTTCGTTCATGCTTAAAAAATTATAGATCTGCTAAAAAAATTAATCTACCAACAGCCTATGTCGAATCTTAATTTATCGAGTAAAAATGTATAAACATTTAATGAAAACAAAATTAAACATATATATACTTACCGATTCGAAGTAATTGATAGAAAATAATTTTTTTCTTCAGCTATGGATATTTTTAGATTTTCAAAGTGAAGAAGTTGAGAGAGTTTTTTTTATCTGTGTTTGAACAAAAAATAATTTTATGTTTGCTTTTTATTTATTAACCGAAAGGGTAGTATTGTCTTTTTAACACCACTATATTTTGTAATTGTTTTATTCATTTAAAGGTATTTTTGTCTTTTGAACACCATAGCCTACATTGAAATTATTGAGTTGTGGAAAAGTCAACGTGAAATTTCCATCCTTTGACTTGACTATTTTTAAATGAACCCCACTTTGCTCTTTTATATACTGTGCAGGAATGCAAGAACTCGTATGCTTAATATATCAAAAGTTGAGGACCATTAGAGTAATATTTCCTCGTCTCTAAAATGTTTCTCACAATTACACAAATATACCCTTCCATTCTCTTTTCCACCAAGCCTCGCTGCTCTAAAGCCTTCTCTGAAAAAACTCTGGTAATTAATTGCTATTTGCTTCCATTAAATTAATTTTTATCCTTTTCTCAATATCACATATTTTTCAATAAAAAATAATATTACGTATATTATCACTATTTCCACATATAAATCGATATTACGCATTTGTGTATGTTTAAACTTCATAAGCTCTAAATGTATTTCTAATTTAAGCTCTTAATTGTTATAATATCATTTGATTTTTTCTTGATTAGATCAATTTAGAAGAATAGTTAGTGAATATGACTATGGAAGCAATGGAGATGCCACCGAAGGGTGGGTTCAGCTTCGATTTGTGCAAGAGGAACGACATGCTCGTGAAGAGGGGTTTGAAGGAACCCTCATTTCTCAAGACTGGGACTACCATTGTTGGCTTAATTTTTAAGGTGATTTGAGATTTTTTCTCTATGTTTGTAGTAATTTATTCTTTCCTTGTTTGTAATTAATTGGATTGGTTGTGTTATGTATGGTGGTGATGGATTTGAAACTTTTGATTAACTATTGGAAGACTGTTAATTGGAATTCTCTGAGTTTTTGGATGGCTTTTATTTGTTTTTTTACCTGACATGATTGCTTTAACAATGGGAGCTTACTTTGATTTTTGTTCCTCTGGGCAGCAAATATAGACTGATGTTTTAGAAGGTTTAGAGAATATTTTGCTCACTTTTGGTTTGCTTCCGGTTAAAGGAATATCTCTGTAGTTGTATTTATTTTGGCGTCTACCTGTTGTGAAAAATTGTATAATCAACCAGCTATGCAACTCTGAAGTATATTTAAAAGAGTCCGGAATGCAGTTTGTCAAACGTAAAGATAGATGTATGTTGGTGGTCTGTGTGACTTGTGGGATCAACATTATGCTACGAGGTATCATAACTGTGGGACGTTGTAGTGGGTGGGTATTGTACGGGCACCTACACTCTTTAATATGTTAAACATGGGCCCCTTAATTGGTGTTTTGGAGGGAGGATGGTTGAATGTTGTTTATGTTAAGTAGAAGTGGTAGCATAATAGGTAATACTATACACATGTTATTGGCAAGTATGCTGATCCCACATGGATATAATGCTAACTTGGCTAAGTGTATATGATTTATTTGGGAATGATTTTGTGTAGAATAGAAGATGCATATGGACTAAGAATATTTGAATGGGATAATGAGGGAATGGAACCATAATTAATGCCTAATTGACATCTATTAATTTATTTTATGGTTTACTATAGGACTATTTTCAACCACACATTCACACAATAAAATATTCTACATATATACCAAATTTTTTTCCAATTTTTTAACTGCACATTCTCTTAAAAATTACTATTCAAAACTCTTTTTTCCTACTATAATGGTAGTCAAACAGGCTCTTAATATCATCTTCCACCACCACCACTACAAGAAGAAGAAAAATGTAATTGCAATGTAAGAGCATGTGCAAGAGATTCTCTAAATCTCTAAATACAAAGTGCTCTCCATTTCAATGCTTAGAAATAAACTCTACAAGACTCTATTTTATTAACTTTTTAAATAAATAAATTTCAATACTCCTCACTTTAATCATTCAAATAATACTTGAATTGACATTGACATATTAAAAAATATGTGAAATAAAAGATGGGGAGAAATCAATAAATGTTTCTTAAAAAAATAAAAATAAAGTAAAATAGAGAATATTGTTGGAGTGTATAATAAAATTTAACTCTCGAAATTTAATTTAGATGTTGGAGAGCCAAACCCACTTTAGAAAGTTAAAATAGAGTCTTCTAAATATTGGCTTTCTAAAATAGATATTTTCTTGTATCTAGAAAGTCTCTTGACAATGGTTCTAATTATCTGAATGTGGTGTTAAAAACGGTATTTTTACTTTGTAATTGTTATGAGATTCTATTGGATACTGTACAACAATTCTTCTATTTTTTTGCCATTTTTTTTAAGAACATTAATAATGTTTTTCATATCTTTATTATGTTGACACTGACATTTTATGGTATGTCAATAATCTTATATATATGTGGAATAAAGTTTTTACAAATCAAGGAGCATAAAAATATAATTATGTCTTGGTAATATGCTATGAGAGATGAATTGAAATCACATCCTCCTTAACCCATTATACTGTTTTTCCATCGTGAAAAGGTGTGTAGAATTCATTTAAATTCATCTGTGAACAATCATCTAAGCGTGGCAAAGACATGAATTCAAACTGCGAAATCTTGGTCATGTATTGGAATCCGTATTTTTCATTTACTTGATTATGGATTGAAGAAGGAAGTACTGCCTCATATATAAGCCAAGAATGAGGTGCAGATAAGACACATATTTCCTGCAATGATGAGATGAGCATCGGACACCTTAGTTGCTTCCTGCAACTTGGAAGGCCTGAACAAATTCATTCAGATGAGGTTACATAGAAAGGATAAACCGAGTCATTTCAATGAAGCTTCCATGAAATAATTTTATGGCATCGTGAGAAGAGTAGATCATTAACTTAAAAGTCATTAGCATAACCAGCTGGTTTTTTTCAGTGCATTTATCACACTCTGTTCTGTATACACAATATTGCATTCTTTTTCTTTTTTTTTTGATAACCGTGGATGTGCGGATCAGCTTGCTCGCATCTCGACTAATCCCACGGGGCCTTGAAGTACAATATTGCATTCTTTAATATCTTTAATGACCCTTGGTTCATAAATCCTATATCAATTAGACATGAAGATTGTGGCTAGATGCTTGATTAGCTCATCTTTTGTTAACAAGCCATATTTATTCAGGATGGTGTCATTCTTGGAGCAGACACACGAGCCACTGAAGGACCCATTGTTGCAGATAAGAATTGTGAGAAAATTCATTACATGGCCCCAAATATTTACTGTTGTGGAGCTGGGACTGCTGCTGATACAGAAGCTGTTACAGGTACCCCCTAATTTTTGTTCCATGTCACGGTGCAATCAGCATGTTCATTTCTATTTCATCTGTTTGTTTAGTGTAATTTTCATATTGCAATGTCTTTTTCTAGACATGGTCAGTTCCCAGCTGAAGCTACACCGTTATCACACTGGTCGTGAGTCGAGGGTCGTCACAGCTCTTTCGCTGTTGAAGTCTCATCTTTTCAGGTGATATCATGTTCTGGGCATTATCGATTTTCTTATATCATAATTCTAGAAGGCCTATAATTTTGTTCCTCTATTAGCTACCAAGGATATGTCTCAGCTGCTTTGGTGCTCGGTGGAGTTGATGTCACGGGCCCACATTTGCATACCGTGAGTTACTTTTGCATCTGGATCTATTGGAATCTTCTTATATTTTCATCGCTTGAGATTTGATGGAGAGTCTTGAATGACCTACTTTTCAGATATATCCACATGGTTCAACTGACACACTCCCATTTGCCACAATGGGTTCGGGTTCCCTTGCTGCAATGGCTGTCTTTGAGTCAAAATACCGTGAAGGACTGACTGTATGTTCACACTTTTTTAATTATCTTATACATAAAATTTCATGAGTTTTTGATTAATCTTAAATCCTTTATGATAATTAGATAAATGTATTGACAGAGGGATGAAGGTGTGAAATTAGTATCTGAGGCGATATGCTCTGGCATATTCAATGACTTGGGAAGTGGAAGCAATGTAGATATCTGTGTAATAACCCAGGTTTGTTTTTTCTCTTTTGATGATCAATCATTGATAGGTTTTCCTAGTACATCCAACGCATTTAGACGTAGAACCAAGATCACTTTTCACACTTCGACTATCCTGTTACTTTTGCCTTTCAGGGGGAGAGGGAGTACCTGAGAAACCACATGTTGCCGAATCCCCGCACCTATATTAGTCAGAAGGGTTATTCCTTTTCCAAAAAGACTGGTCAGTGTCTTCATTCCTTTTATTTTTGAACACATAATTAGTTTGCTGGCTAGAAGTAATAGAAGCATTTTTATTAAAGCTTTTTTGCAATGTGGGCAATGCTTATAATTGCTTATAAGCTAGGTCAAATTCTATTTTTATTTACACGTTCCATAGGTTCCAAAATTTTACTTACTTTTACACGTGTTATCCACAAAATTACGTTGGACCCACAGCTTATAATCACTTACTAAACAAGCACATAATTGCTAATATTTGAATTCCTTCCAGAGGTATTGCGGACGAAGATTACACCATTGAGAGAGATGGTGGAAGTGATTGAAGGAGGTGATGCAATGGAGGAATGAGCTTTTCTGTTCAAACTGTGCCGATAGTTTTTCTTCTTGAACTCATTCTATTCTCGTATGAATGCAACGTGAGATATGGCATTTGATATTTGTTCACAACCAATTTGGTAATTTTTTATGCTATCCAGCATAAAACTTAGCCTGAGTTCGAAAATTGTTTTCTGGTGGTGCTGGATCAATAAATTAGGGATTGCAACCTCTTAGATCACCTCATTTTATTTTTTGTAGTATAAACCTAGTGCGTGTATTGATCTATTGTGGCACGTTATGAAGGGCTTGACGCTTATCCGCCTGGTCCTTAAAATTGGTCTTTTTTTTTTTTAATCTATAATTATCACCCTCTTGGTTTATGAACTATTGAAATGCAAGGATGTGTATGTAAAATGTATTGTTAGGGTCCGTTTGATTGTAAGGATGAAATTTGGGTGGAAAGAAAATGAATTCCATGAATTAAATTGTCTAGAATTCATTTTATTGTGAATTGTCAATTAATTGCATTTGATTGATATAATTTTTCAATTGAAAAATGTTGAGATTTGGATTTTTTGGTGTTTGTTTGGCTTTGTTTTCCATGGAAATTGTCCATTAAAGAGATTTTTTTTTAACAATTAGGGATATAATTTGTTTCCATTGCCAAAAATAAAAATAAAAAATAAAAATTGGAAAATCATTTTCCCACCAAAACCATTGAAAAAAGATTTCCTCAAAAACCAAGAATTGGGCATGTGTGGAGCATAAGGTGGAAATTGAATTACCAAGAACATTTGACCAATCAAATATAGAATTTGGGTGAAAATGAAATTTCTTTTCCATTTTTCATGATCAAACATGTGTTGCTATTAGAATAAATCACATTCAAGAATTTTCATTCTCAAAAGTGTTCTTGTTTTCTCTGTGCCATATGTAGGGGTGGGCAAAACTCGACTCAACACATTCAAACTGTCCAACCCGATCGGTTTGAGTTGGTTTTTTTATTGTTTTTACACGGGTTGGTTGGGTTGGGTGTGTAGGCAAGTTGGGTTGGGTCATGGGTTAATTCTTCAAAATCATATAAACTCGTCCAACTCGACTCGCCCATTTTAAAAAAAATAATAATAAGTAACTTCTTGTTTTCGTTCATTTACTAAGCTGTACATAAAAAGTTGATNGGGTTGGTTGGGTTGGGTGTGTAGGCAAGTTGGGTTGGGTCATGGGTTAATTCTTCAAAATCATATAAACTCGTCCAACTCGACTCGCCCATTTTAAAAAAAATAATAATAAGTAACTTCTTGTTTTCGTTCATTTACTAAGCTGTACATAAAAAGTTGATAATGTTTCTAGTAGGTTTACCATTGTATTGCTGCACTCAATCATTTTGCCTCTAAGAATATGTATTCTCTGATCATGCTATTATTTTATTGCTTGTTGAAACAACAAAATATGACATCTGCACTTATAAACTTTTATAAGATGTCTCGTAGATATGTTTGTTTATATTTATTTGATTATATATTTGCCATTATATTGTAGAGTTATACAAATGAAATTATCTATATTTTATCTTTATTATTAATTTTGTTATTGAAAGGAAGGTATTTGATGAAGTACTACGATTTGGGTTTAGATGAANACTTATAAACTTTTATAAGATGTCTCGTAGATATGTTTGTTTATATTTATTTGATTATATATTTGCCATTATATTGTAGAGTTATACAAATGAAATTATCTATATTTTATCTTTATTATTAATTTTGTTATTGAAAGGAAGATATTTGATGAAATACTACGATTTAGGTTGAGCTGGATGTAAAATGATAAAAGAAAGCGTCACAACCCGACCAACCTAACCCAATTTGGGTTGGGTTGGATTGAGTTTCAATATTTACACGGATTGGGTTGGTTTTAATTTGATCAAACCGATCACATTGGGTTGGGTTTGGGTTGAAGCAAAAACCGACCCAACCCAACCCAACCCATGCTCACCCCTAGCCATATGTCATCACGAATTGATGATATCTACCGTGAATTAGACCGTACAATGTGAAGAACGAAAATAAGTTTTAAGGGTTTATTTGGGATAATTTCTCTATCTTGTAAAAGAGTTTTTAAAGAAGTTATTTTTGGGTCAATTTTCTTTAAAAGTTGTTCTAATACTTTCAAAAATTAATTGAACTTGTCATAAAGTTGCTTGTTAATGTTAAAAATAGCTTTTGGCTTTTTAGAAATCATGTCCAACAAACCTAAAATGTTGTCAAGTGTACGTCAAGTCTTATTAAAGATGTCCTTTTGACTGATTTTTTTAAAATTTGACGTATAACTACAATTTTAAAATGTCGAAATTTTAAAGGTAACATGTTAAAAAATAAAAAAACGTAACAAGGTTTGTCGGGGTTTTCACAAATATTCATTCTTGCGGTCTCACAAGTTTATTCCTAACTTTTTATTTTTTACTTGAGAATAAAAGTAAGTAATTTTCTCATACTTTCATGACAAGATTTTGTAACTAAATTTTAATCTATCATCGAAATCTTTAAAGCAAATTGGGTAAAGCTTATAAAATGCAATGTGGAACTTCACTGTAATTTGCAAAATTCGAGTATAGAACTCAATAATTAGCCATTGTTTGTTCACCATTATTTTTAAAATACATTTTTCTCTCTTATTTTTAATAACACATTCTCAATAAAATAATATTGCAAGCAATCTAAGATTTTTTATTATTATTTAAACACACATTTTACGTCAAAATATTATCCTAAAATGCATTTTGAAAAAAAAAATAAAAAAAATAGGACTCAAACAGCTCTAATTGTTGTTATTTAATTGATATGTGCATTAAGAACCAGACATGGATGATAATACATATGTTAAATAGAGTGGCAAAGAGAGTTGAATTTCATGCTCCGACTACTAATGACTTGTTCTCTTTACCATTTTTAAGTCGTTTTCTATTTTCGATTTTTCAAAACAGTGAAAATATATTTTTTTTGCCTTTTTTCGAAAACGTGTTTTTAAAAACAAGTTTAAAATTTACAAAGAAAAATCTTCAGTTATAATCAAGCCAAAATTTTCAAAATGGACACTTAAAACACAAAATCCAAAATGAATTCAAAATTGAAATAGAACGAGAACAATCCCTAAATTTGAAAATTTTGAAAAATTGGAGTTTCTGATCCCGTTTTATTCCCTCAATAAAGCTATTTGTACAAAGTTGAGTTACAAAAGTTGGATTACAAAGTGTGTTGGCAAAATTCAAACCATTGATTTCAAATGATTTAAAAATCTGTTTTTAAAATGATTGGTGCAGATATTATTTTATCAACTAACTTTGTAACCCAACTTTGTACATGTAGCATAACTCTTATTCCCTGGTAAGAAAATTTGAAAAATTCAGCTGATCTAGAAAAAACTGTTGCCAACGGTCAGGAAACTTTAATTATCAATAAGGTTGTTCAATTTTAACGTTTGTTACAATTTAGTCACTTCCATATAGAGATTCAAATTCAATCCTCTTCATTTTTCCCTCCACAGAACCGGTTCAATTTTGCCCTAATTCCCAAATTCCTCCATTTTCTTTTTAATTCTTCAATCTCATTTCCTCATTGATTTCCAATGACTGCTCAATCCAAAACCCATCTCAAGAAACCCCCGAAACAAATCCTCAAAACCCAGCAAAAACAATGGTCCATTGCCGATTTCGAAGTCGGCAAACCCCTTGGCAAAGGCAAGTTCGGCCGTGTATACCTCGCCCGTGAAATCAAGAGTAAGTATATAGTGGCGTTGAAGGTGATTTTCAAGGAGCAAATGGAGAAATACAGAATGCACCACCAATTGAGAAGGGAATTGGAGATTCAGACCAGTCTCCGGCACCCGAATGTTTTGAGACTGTATGGATGGTTCCACGATTCGGATCGGATTTTCTTCATCTTGGAGTATGCTCATGGAGGTGAACTGTATAAAGAGCTACGTAAATCTGGTCATCTCTCTGAAAGACAAGCAGCCACCTACATTGCGAGTCTCACGCAGGCCTTGTCATACTGTCATGAGAAGGATGTGATTCATAGGGATATCAAACCAGAAAATTTGCTACTCGACCATGAGGGTCGGCTGAAAATTGCTGACTTCGGATGGTCTGTGCAATCAAAAAGCAAAAGACACACTATGTGCGGAACTTTAGACTATTTAGCACCAGAAATGGTGGAGAATAAGGCTCATGACTATGCAGTTGATAATTGGACTTTAGGTGTTCTTTGCTATGAATTTTTGTACGGAGGCCCTCCATTTGAGGCTGAAAGCCAGAAGGATACATTCAGAAGGATTATGAAGGTCGACCTAAACTTCCCTTCCACCCCGCATGTTTCTGCTGATGCTAAAAATCTCATTAGACAGCTTCTTGTAAAGGACTCGGCAAAAAGGATCTCTCTTCAGGAGATCATGAAACATCCTTGGATAGTTAAGAATGCTGATCCCGTGTGAACCTGCTTGAATTAAAGTTGTGCATTTACCTTCTAGTTTAGGACTTGGGTGGATTCAAACTTGTTGAATCTGAAGTTTGACATTCTAACAACTTGGCAACAGAAATATGAATCTGTTCATGGATCTACAATCCTGATTATCTTATGTCAATGACCAGGAGTATTAATTTGATTTTAATGATTGTCCTGTAATATTTAAAAACAGAGAGTGCATTTTGTTTTTAGCCTTGCATTGGAGTTGATATTTGCATGTTAATGGTGATGATTGTAATTTAGCTGCTGAATTTTTAGCATCAATCTGTTTTATAGTTGTATTCTCGTGCAAAAGATACAAAATAGGTACTAAGATTTATTCTTTTGCAGAGGATACAGGAAATTGTGAATAAAACTTCGCCGTGACTTGTGTTTCTTATTTACTAAACATTATGGAATAACTTTGTGGTGATATATATAATTCTAAATACATAAATGAATCTAGATTTTGTATACCGTGTTCCGAGGGAAACTGGGGCATTCTTTTTCTTCTTTTTTTCCCCTTCTATTTATTATAATCAGGTCACTCAGAACTTATCGGAGTTCCACCGGCTGAACATCGACAGAAAGGCCATCCATGTCAATTTGCACAAGGATAATAATAGGTGAACATAGGGGGGGTGCACGTAAGGGTGTCCACGGCGCCCCCCTATTGGAGGGAGTGCTGGCTAGGTTAGTGTAGCACAACCATTTGCTCAATGCCTTCACTGCCACCCAGTAGACAATCCCTTAAGACTCTGATGCCTACACTATCAATTGTCCTCCTACCAGCCGACCGAGAGACGAGAAGTACTCAATTTTCTATATATATATATATATATTTAGATGTCAATAGCTAAAATATTCAATATCGTACGAATAACTTAACTAGTTGAGCATTGAAACTAGCAATTTTATTAATGCAATCGTGATAAAATACAAATAGAGAGTGAGTTTGGACTCTCTATTTTACAAAGTTAAAACAAAGAGTGTTGGAGCCTAATTTCAAGGTTTGACTCTTTAAAATAAAAAGCATATTACTTTTAAAGAGTCTTTTAGATGCTCTTAGATATTTATTTGGCTAGAAGCCTCTTTGTCCATTGTACGCCATACATTGAGGATATTGCCTTCCGTCTTTAATGAGTGTGAGCTTCCTGAAATGATTCCACTGTAAGAGGCGTCAGACGCAGGCAGATCCTTCCACTGAACTAGTACTTCTTTCCCTGGAGGCTGTCCTGGTGGTGCTTGCCGTCTTCCCAAAACTTGATCAGGTTCCACAACCCATTCCAGGTTAGCACCAAGCTGGGGAGGAAGCATTTGGCTTGCTTCCCTTGATCCCTAAGCCTATTTAAATTGTGAGACATGAATAACTGGGTGTACTGCAGCAGAGAATTGGGATGAAAAAGAACTTTTATATCCTGGGTTGTCGCTATCAGGAGGTAGACAAACATTGCTAACTGCCCATCTGCCTGACCGCGTAATGTGTTGCCGGACCAAGAGTCTCATTGTCCATCTCATACACAATCTGATCTGAAGACTGAATTTGTCGACTACCACATTTAATAGCATAGCTGGAATTCAATCGGGCAACTATCACAAGTATAGGAAACTCCATAACCAGTTGCCCCTATATTGTGAATTGTGCTTGCTTCTCCTTGGGCTTATTAAGTTCCCTTCTACCAATTGGGACATCTCCAAAACCAAGCCCACAGGTTTTTCCACATGGATTTCAGACCTTATTGCCAGCCATTGACATATTTCTCTTGAATCAACCCATTATCCAAGCCCTCCCCACCTCCTTCAACATCACGATCTGCCTTCAAATACTCCCAAATTCATCTCCCTCCATAACTCTGTGGCTGTCACTGGAAGAACTAGAGCTGCCAAAGTTTTCTGGGTTTCATCCATTAATTGCAGCATTCTGGCCATATTCTTTGTTTAACTTTCCACGGATCTCTCCAATCCTGGTAGGCGCTACAATTCTAATTTCAAGTCCTCCATCTTCTTCTCCATTACTTCCACTCTGATTTATGTCTACTTTTGAGCCATCAGAATCTACTGCTTTGATACCAATTTGATAGGAATCTGACTGTAAATAGAAAGTATTTCTATGAGAATTAAGAGCCAGCAGTATACTGGTGTAATTAAAAGAGAAAACAGCAATGAAAGAAGTAACAAATAGCCTTTTGGGAGGGCTACTACTCTCCTATTCCATACTCATACTCACTAATTTTTGCCTGTCCCCCTCCCTCCGCTATATTTATATCCTACTTGTAACTACTTATCCAAGACAGCTGGCCTGGTTAATAGAATTTTGTTGCATCTGTTGCAGGTTGGTTCTCAAGTCTTCTAGGCTCTTCTAGAATACATATACCTGATTGGAGGCTTATCACTTCCCTGTTTGATGCATACTGCTCTGTGCCTATGGTTGGATAGTATTTCTGTCTTCATTAAAAGAACATCTATCGTTGCAAATGTTGGGATTTATTTGACTTTAACTGCAGGTTTTCACCAGGTTAGGTGCAATTAAACTTAAAAGATGAGCGTGCGTCTTCTGCCTTTGGTGATGAGCTATTTTATTTATATATAAAAGATTGAACCATTGTTCTGAATGTAATGCAGTTGATTGTTGTTCCTGAAAGGAATTCGTTATCTGCTTGTCTCTTGTCAAGCTAATGTCAGCTTATTGGGTAGCAGGCAGCTTGATATGCTACAAGAAGAAAACGAAAATATTCTTGAAAAGTTGTAGATCTTTTTATTCCTTATATTTTTCTCTTAAAGAGCCAACCTTCACTCCGACAGTGTTATATGAATGCTTACTTATTCATACGCTTCAAATTCGTTTAAATGCTCAGAATTGCAGAAGACGGTTACGTGGAAGCTGAAGCTAGAGTCAGGGAGCTCGAATCACACGATTTCTTCTATCATTTTGTTTGCATGATAAGCTAGTAAAAGCGTTCAGTTGGAAATTCTCAAGCTTTTATACTAGTTATCTTCCTTGACCTGCTATTCTACTACTTTTGATTGGTCTATAACAGTGTATGTAACAAGAACTTGACAATATCAGAAGTGGCATTCGATTTTATGATCCTTCTCTTTTGAACTGGAGTGGTTAGATGATAAGACAACCTTATGTTAGATAATTTCCAACCATGCACCAATTTTTCTACATATCCCTAAATATTTTATTTCAAATTGAATATCTTTCTTACTATTTTGAAGTAAAATAATTGCTACCTCTTCAAAATGGAAAATACTATTAATTACGGAAAAAAACTTACTGAGGATTCTGGTGTCGGATATTAGATTTCAAATTCTAATGAAAGGAAAATGCACATGCCAAATGAACAAAAATGTACATTCCTTAGTTTGAATTGATATTTTGAAGTATATTATATACTATGTATGTGGCTTCTACAGGAACTCAAAAGTGATTATGACACCAATTTATGACTCGTTTCTTCGAACATACAATGATTTAATTCTAACCTAGATAATTGTTCAAGGTCAAAACAGGAAATTCAATTTGAAACATATGGAGTATTACATGCACTTCCCCCATTTCAAATTGAATGTCATGATTTTACTCAAAATGACTATTAAGATAGATATTTTGTTCTAAGCGTATAATTTCAGGTAGGTGGGGTCAAAGCATGTTTTTGTCTTTTAAGCAATTAAAAGGGGGATAAAGAACTAAGCAAGTCTGACGTAGCGAAAGATGATAGGAAAGATGAACAACCTCACAAATATAAGAAAAACTCGCGAGTAATTTTATTCAACTCAAAAACTGCGGCCTCAAAGTCAAAGGGCTTACAATGCTTTAAATAGTTAAACCCTAACAAAATCCTGAAAATATTTTACTTGCCCGTGTATTTGATTCATTTTGGAGTTTTATTAGCTTCTAAAGAGCCTCTTATGTTATTGTTTTAGATACAAACTTTTTCCACCCAGAGTTGCCTAATTGATGGAATAGAAGATTTCAAGCAGCCAAACCTTTTTCTTCTTTAGTGTGATGTGCTTAAAAAAACTCAAAAGACTGGTTGACAAGTGATAGATATCTTGTGGCAGTAATTTCACTCTAGAGTTTTGTGACTTGAAGAAGTCAATGATTCATGAAGTGAAGTAGAAATCAAAATCCAAAGTTCACTTTTGAACTACTGTATTGGTGATTTATAATTAGGTGGCAAAGTAGACTGTTAAAGACCGACATAATGTGTCTCAAGCCATAAATATTGCTTGATCACCAAAGCATTCATTGAAGGAAACATTCTTAAGAAGAAGTAGAATTACTTTTCAGTTCGTAACTGGTAACATTATAATTAGTCTTTCTGAGTGTTTGTTCTCATGCTAATTTAAATTTCTGCTAAACTGCAATCATCCACAAAGTTTTGAAAGTCCTAGAGTGATATTTTTTTTATAGGACAACTGAACAGGGAAACAACTCATCAGTTTCTTTTGATTGATAATTTTTATTTAATAATGAGTTCTGATGGAAAATCTTTTAAAAAAGGCGATTATGCTGTGTAGTGAAAGCATAAAAATTATGATGACATTCGGTTTACCCCATAATGGCAGGAACTGAATGTACCAAACGAGGAAAATGTTGAAACTATTTTAGAATTTATTTAGTCAAAGACTCAAAGCAAGGTCTGTGGACTGAATTTGAGGTGAAATATGTTTTATCTACTTAGGCCATGTGAACACTCACAGGTTGGGATAGATAATTAGCAGTGTGCTATTGTTTGAGATGAAACCTTGGTCTGTCACCTCCAAAAGAATAGTTTCATTTTTGTTTTTGTATTTATTTTACTTTCTTGTAGAAAATCGGTTGTGAATCAATTGTGGTTACAAATATTTTTTATTGTTATTTCTTTTCAATTTAAGTATTCGAAAACTAAAAATATTGTTCATTTTTTTTCCTTACTGTAGGATGATCAGAATTGCAAAATACATTAAGCCCTTGTTTGGCCTCCATTTTAATTAGATTTCAGAAAAAATATACTTTGAAATATTAACTTTTTGAAGAATGTGTAATTAAAAAAGAACAAAATTTTTTGAGTTTACGTATATATTATTTTATTGGAGAATGTGTGATAAAAAGAGAGAAAAAATGAATTATCATGACAACTAGAGTATACACATTGAAAATGTGAACTATATCGGTCTACTTTGCTTTCACCTTTGAATGATATTGAGTCGTAGAAATTGCAAAGGTATTTAGATCTCTCTGAGTGAGTGTAACACGGTTTTGAGTCTCTGAAAAAGTGCCTGTTTACATGGGTGATGCACCTGTCACAGGTTTCTTACTGCTCAATTCTTGTAGCCAACAACATAACTGGTCGCCTAGAAGAGACAAAAGTCGTGTGCCATTTGATCAAGATTAGAAAAGGGTTCCAATAGGCCTCAGTATTTTATGCCCATTACAGAAATAGATTGGTTTAGATGCCAATGGACTTGATGTCGCTTTTTTATGTCCATTACTCCTTTGCATTATTTGGTTTGTCTTATGATGCAGTAGTTATAGTACTGAAAGCTAATTAGAATTAGGACAAATGCTCTAGATTGTTATTCCATAAATTCACAATCTGCGAAACTTGGTTTTTTGTCTAGCTTTGAGCTATATTGTCATACTGCAAAGGTCCAGATTAACAGCATGAAAACTGACTCGATTAAATAGCAAGGTCTACAGTCTGAACTGAGATTCTTTTCAATTTAATGATTCAGTTTTGTGGACTCCTAATCCTTGCATTCGTATAGTGTTATTCTTTCTTCGAAAAGAACCTTGGTGTTTACATTTAAGCATATTCTAAATCTTGCACCCCAAAATGATGCAAATTAAAACAATCAATAATACATGTGGAGTTCACATCCAAACATCAAAAATATTATACTCAATGAATTGGTATAACTACAATAATTTCGTAGCAAATGGCGAAGGATATAAGTATCTAAGTCTCCATTGGCATGATGGGACAAGTTCATTGAGGGTATATACTAATGAAGTCTTACATCAGATGGAAAACCTAACGTATGCATTAAGCCCAGTCAGGGTTGAAGGAGTGGAGGGTTGGTTCAGTCTGCTGAAATTGATGTAGAAGAACAGCAAGATCTTCCTCTTCTCCCATTGTCACGCCAGTGTCTGAAAAACATGAATTTGGTGGGCTATATTCAGTTGGAGGAAGTTCTAAATCAGAATCCAGTCCAGTACTAGAATTATCAACTTGATTCAATGTCAATTCCACTCCAGTACAAAAAGAATCATATTCAGTGGCAGGAAGTTCAAATCCGGTAATAAATTGATCAAACGACAATGAAATTTGTCTAGCCTCCTCAAATCCGTGTATCTCATCAAGCTGACAGTCACGGCAGCAAGGTGTTTCCATGGTTGAATTAAAAGATGTCTCTTGAAATATGGGCGACTGCATCCAAGAAGAATCATCACTGTTATCACTATAGTTCTGTTGAAATTGCTCGCCTCCTATCACGAGTGTACTTTCAGTTTCGAACCAGGATGGAGCTGTAGGACAATCAATATAGTTCCATGGCTGCTCCATGTGCAGCTGTTGTTGAAGCTGGGAGAAGGCCTGTTGTGATGACTGAAAGCTGGTTTGTGGAGTTTGTTTTCCTTGTGACAGCATTAGAGCAAACTGTGATGGTGCTTGATTTAGAGGTTGAAATGGCTGAGCAGGTATTTGCAGTAGATTTTCCATCACAGGTCCTTGTCGTGGGGCAGATGGTGCATTATGCTGCATATGTGATTGAGGAACTGTTAACTGCCCGCTAAAACCAGGAAGCTGTTGTATTTGTGGAGCCTGACTGTAAGGAGTATGACCAGCATAATACGGCATATGCGAACTTTGTGCTGTGGAGAAAGATGCTGCATTCGAAGGTTGTGGTTGCAAGGAAGATGGAAGGTATTGTCCTGATTGAAAACCCTGGGTTTAAATTCAACAAGGAAATATGTTTCAGATTTAAAGACAGGATATATAAAAATCAGTCCCCCATCCAGCTAAAAAAGATTATTATTCTACATACCAGTTGTGACATAGGTTCAGAAGAAACCACAGGTCCCAAATGCATATCATCAACATTGTCAAGAAAGCCACCAGTATAGCCCTGAAAGTTTATGTGCACAGCGAAGTAAGATTTAAGAAACTTCTGAATGTTGTGAAAAATAAGCAGTGCAATGTGTATATAACATCATAAGTAGTCTATGCTCTTACTGGAGTAGAAGACACGATATCCACAGGCAACTGACTTCCAAACACAAGCATGCCAACATTAGAATGTGAGCCCAGATTTTGTGAATATTTTGGAGGCCAGCAGGCATTAGGAGGAATGCCGCCACACAATGGGTTGCCAAGTTTATAGCAGAAAGAATAATCAGGTTTCTCAGCTTCTTCAGAAGTATCATATTTAACAAAGGAACACCCTGCAAAAGTCAAAAGTGTGTGTGAGGATTTTATCAAGCTACAATATCTTCAGCTGAGAATAACACATAGATGTAGTTATGCTAAAGATCATAATAGTAGTACTTCTATAGGTACATCATGTGTTCATAGATGCATATTATCAATGGATATAAACACAAACTACATATTCGATCTTCACAAGACTTCATCTTTCATTTAATAGGATCATTGTACAGCAAAAACAGGTAACAAAACAGGAGGAGAGTAGGAATTTCATGACATAAATGAATTATTCACCAGCACGAAAATGAGGCCAGCCACCAAAATAACACATTGCCTGGGAATTTCTCCCCGAACACTCACCCACCCAACAAGACCTTGTAGATAGTATGAAGTTTCGCTGAGCATCCTTAAAGCATAGTGGAATCTAATCTTCATATCCTTATCCCTTGATCATGTTTGCTGATTATTAACTTAAATAAACCAAACCTAGAGATCAATAGAGTTCGTTTTCTTGATTAAGAAAAAAGAGATCTATTCACTCATCCACTCCAGAAACACAAAGAACTTAATAATTTCACAAACCATCTAAAGTAAAAATCAATTCAAGCAACAAGCCACATCAATCCATGAATGCATATAGAAGAAGTATATGAATTCCAAAGAGAACACAGTGAAACATGACTAAAGAGGGATGGTCCGATCACCATAAAAAAATAATCATGAAAATACCTGATTTGATTTCTTGATCTTTGGACTTGACAAATTGAATCCTTTTCTTGACTTGATCTATTTTGCCCTGAAGCTTTTTCAGAAATTCTTCCAAGTTCAAAGCCCCACTCTTAGCCCCTTCATCACCTTCCAAAACCTGCTTCTTATTACAACCCCGATCATCATATTGCTGCTTCCGCTTTTTATTAAGAGACCCATTTCGGTACAAGTTGATCACGTCACGCACATCGTTACGATTCTCAGGCCACGTTTCAATCTGCCCGTCGGGGCCTAAGACGACAGCGCAAGCTCTGACATCACACAAAACTGATAATTCCATTGTCTTCTTCATTATACATTCTTTTCTCGTCAAGAATGCCTTTTTCTTGGCCCTCAACACATCATTCTTGGAAGTTTTTGTTTCAGTTCTTGAACGATCGCCATCATCCGCCATGGTTGTGATCTTTCTTGGACGTAAAGTATATATTACGAGAAGAGAAAATTGAAATAGAGAGTAATCAAGATTGAGACGGCAGTAATGTAATTGAAACAGAGAGAAATCGAGAGTAATCAAGATTGCGCGTTCTAGGGCTTCTATATATAAGAAAATAAAAAAAGAACCGTTGGGAAAGAGGGAAATTGAGAAACAGAGAGCAATCGAGAGACGTTGGGTTCAAATTTAAGGCGGGAATTGCAAGTAGCTGTTGCGCGTTCCAGGGCTTCTACATAAAGGAGGGGGTTGGCGGGGGAGTGGGTGGTCCAGGTGGATGACGAGCAATGTAATTGAAAACAGAGAGCATCGGGTTCAATAGTGTAGGTAAATTCTTGTGTTTTAATTGTTGGGTTATTGACTGATGACTCGAATTAACAAATAAAAATTATTTGGGAGTAAAGTTGCAAATTCCTTGAAAGCAAGTTTACATTATCAAATAGGCCCGTGTTTCACCCCTTCTTTAAAAATTCATATTTTTTCGATCTCATTTTTAATATAAAATAATATTACAAGTAAAGTTAAACCAATTTTCTACTTTTGAACTACATGTTTTTCAAAAAATTTAATATTATATATTTTTTATATACAAAAATGAGAGAATTTTCCTTGTAATTGTTGTTCAAGAAAGTAATATTGGTTATTGATTAATTAGGAAAATGAGTTAATTATTGTATCAAGATTGGAATTTGATTATATATACACACGCACACGAGACAGTGAGATGCTACGCTACGGCAGGAGAAGGAAGATTTGGGTAGAGAAGCTTGGCATATATTTCAAGAATAATGCTACTCATACGTAAGGAGCTACATAAATAAAAAATTGTATTAAGTGATTTTTTTTTTTTTAGTTATTAAAGCTCATGTTTGACTTTATTTTTTAAAATTCATTTTCAATCACATATTTTACGGAGATCCATATTTTTTATCATATTTTTTACCGTACATTTTATCATACTTCTATTAAAAAAACCTAATAAAATATGATTTTTAGCTAAATCAAACAGCGGCAAAGTCTCTTCTTTCATAGTTATACGTGGTTTATCAAACCACGTTTAATTATTACGTTTCTTTTTTATTCATTTTGTATTTTTGTTGGTTATGTGTGATTAATTTTTTTTTTAGCAGCGATATCGAATCTCAATGTTTAAATTTTGGGATTGTTGCGAAGACGATGACGAGTTTCAAATTTGAGTTGGAACGTTTTGAAGGGAAGAATAATTTTAACATTTGGCGAGTACGTTGAAGATATTCTCATACAACATGGACTTTATAGAATTTTACAAGGTAAGAGTCCAAAAAGGATGAAAGATGCAACTGGAAAGAGTTGGAAGCGAAGACAAACAATACCATTAGATTGTCTCTTGCACCCGAGCTAAAGTATAATGTTTTAAATAAGATATCTCCTTCTAAGTTATGAAAAACGTTAAAAGAATTGTACGTCTCAATCACTTGGAAATAGGTTATATTTGAAGAAGTAATATACAAGTTGAAGGTCGATGAGGATTCTTATGTGACGTAGCGGAAGATTATATGAAAGATGAACAACCTTACAAAGATGAGAAAAATTCACAGGAAATTTTATTCAACTCAAAAACTACGGCCTCAAAGGGCTTACAATGAGATTCAGAATCGTTGAATACGAATCCGAATTTTATTGAGAGGGTGTTTTACACCCATTTTTTGGATAATGAAATTTTTGGAATAGTGATTGATGGAAGAATGTATGATGTAAAAGTTGTGAAAAATTATTTTATTGGGAGAATGTGTGGTTGAAATAAAGAAAGAGAAAAAAAAAATGAGAATGGGTGCCAAACAGGGGCTGAATGAGATATTGCCAAAACAAAATTACCATAAATGACAAAAACGCTCAATTGAGGGCTTAAACGACGTAATCTACCCAAAATTTGATGTACGTCAAGGCCAAAGGCGCTACATTGTGATCATTGGCTCGTTTACAATCGAATTAGACTAGCAATTCGTAAAAAACGGACAAATCCAAAGTTATCATGAAATCATTATTTTGCCTTGCGATCACACTTCATCATAAACTTTAACTTCTTATGCACTTCATCAAAGTCCCAAGAGGATTATAATATAAGATTAAAACATTCAGTACATACATTTATTTTCCAATAAAATCAATTTTAATTTTTAATGATTTATTAATAAATTTATGTATTTGTGCACATACCAGAAGACACACACACATTTTCCTAATCTCAGTCTTATAGGCCTTTGCCATATTTGGTTTTCAGCCCATTTTCACTCGTAGTAGATTATTGGACTTGTACACTAGAGCAACTAGTTTACTACAAAAATTTTCGTTTTCCTCTTGGTAACAGAATATTTGCAAGGTTTATAAGTGTATATCGATGCATATATACTTCTTTCTGTTAGGTTTGTGGATCGCAAATATCAGCAATTAATAAAATATTTGGTCTTGGTCCGATTAATAGATTTCTATTTATTTTTTATTCTCAACTTGACTACCAATTATTCTTCACGTAGCTGCTCTTGGAGATCTGTGGAAGCTAGAATTTTGTGCAGGTATAGTGAACTGAAGGCCACAAGCCCACGAGTGCATTATAGTTGCCACCTTCTAATTTCCTGATCATTGCATGATGATGTCTCACATCATAAATTGCAGAAAGGAAGCTGCATTGAGGCAAAGGTAATTTTTGATCTTTGGGTTTAGTGGACTTTGAGTTGGCCGGACAGGTTATGTTACCATGGCTATGATATACTCATTGAGATATTCAGAATGAGCAAAAGAGAAGCAAAATTAATTGTAAAAGAGTGTGAGGAAGTATTTGCGGCATGGGAACTGCTCCCCTATATTAGATAGTTGTGAGTTTCCGACTTTTCCATTTCTTACTATATAATTGCTAGTGTGCTTAAAGAAGCAAAACAAACAAAAAATGGGATAGATGTGGATATGGAATCCCTGCGATCTGATGATAAGGTTAAAAGACTACCTTTCATGTATTTAAAACTGCTTGTCTTTCCAACTGTTCTTAATGCTTTACTTTAGACTAACATAACTTGCAAAAAATGAGGCTGATCAGCCATGGGGAACTGACTCTGAAGTTTAAGCTCTGCACAACACAAAGGAGAGTTTTTACCCAACATGAAATGGGGTGCAGTTATTGTTTCACGAAGAGCATATTACATTTAGTTGTAAAGCTATTGCTAATGTTATTTGGAGTTGCTTTTGTAACGCATTGCAGGAAGTTGTCCTATAAAGGTGTTGGCTTGCAAGATACAGGGGTAGCTGCTGGTCATGGTGATATTTAGACATATTTTATGCTTGGATAGAGGAAATTTTTTCTTTACTTCCAGCGGGCATCTGACCTATGACTATGAGGATCAAGTAATTATTGTATTCAGGTTGCATTTCACTGTCTCTTCCTAAATCCCCGAACCTATATTAGTCAAAAGGGTGATTCCTTTCCAAAAAGACTGGTAATTGTCTGCATTCCGCTTATTTTTGGACACGTAATTAGTTAGCCTGCTAAAGAAGTAAAATAATCATTTTTGTTAAAGCCTTTTAGCATTGTGGTGCACTTCTTTATAGATCTTTTGGCGTAATTGCTAATGTTTGTATTCCTTCTGGAGGTATTGTGGAGAAAGTTTAAACCACAGAGTGAGAGAGTGGAACTGATTTGAGGCAATGCAGTGGAAGAATGAACTTTTTTCGTTCAAACTGCGCTGACAGGTACGATGTTGAATTCATCTCATAATTAGGACTCATATTCACACATGAATGCTGTGCGAAATATAGCATTGGCTAACTTGTTTTCTTGTGCTTCTTGATCAATATACTAGGGGATTGTAATCCTTCTAGACCTCTATGTTTTCTTTTAAGTTTTAAGGTATTATAAACCTAATGTATGTATTGATTTATTATGGCTCATCAGGCAAGGCTTGAGCAGCTTTTATGCATCCTTAAGATTGGCATCGTGTTTTTATCTATGTTTTGCATTAGAGATAATCACCTCCACGGTTTATACTGAAATGTCATGATGTGAAGAAGGTAACTGTAACTGTTGTCATTGCCAACAAAAGAAATCACATTCAATAAATGAAAGTCTGAAAGTAGGATTGTTCTTGTAAAATCATCGTTATTGTGACCTCGCAACAACTGTCTTCGTATGACTATGTCATTTATACAATCAATATTCTCCTCGATTTATCTGTACCACATATCATCACTATTATGACATGTTTGGTATGATGGACTAAATTATACTTGCAGGGTTAAGAAAGACAAAGAAGCTCAAATTTTGTCAATTATATTATCTTGTCCTGTTGAGTAATGTGTGCCAAACATGCCCTTAGTTTTTTTCTTAGACAATTGATTTATTTCCTGTGCCATGTTAGACACATGAACAGCATATTTATATGTTTCATGAATCTTCTATGTATCATGCTACCAGCTAAAGCTTGCTAACAGATTCTTTGCCATGAAACTGAAGATTGAGTTGATCCTGACAGAGGATTTTGTAGCAGATATACATCTGGTGCTGTCTATGATCTTGAACCACTGGCTTCCCGGGTCGCAGGTACTGTTTCTTTCCAAGCATTTACAAGCATTCGTAACAACAACATTGTTTGAGTTGATGTCCAAACAGACATCACTGCCATCTTCTAGTTTAGAAGAGAGGTGCATTTTAGAATCTGAGATAGTTTCCCATTCTGAACTCGAGCAACTACAGATTACACCAAGTTTTGCCGGTAGCCCCAATTCATCTGCTTGCAGACAGAAATATGTGCTCTTAATTGTTAGTGTTTTCTGGGGCGTATACGTCCATGCTTCAGCCTCAGAGCATGGACCTAAAACCAAGTGTTCATAAATTGATTTCCTTTTAATACAGAGACCAGTCATTGGATGGTAAATTACTTTATAGGGATGTATTTCGTCGTAACCTGGCCCTGCATTTAGCACAAAAATACAAATTAGAATCATTTGTTAAATGGATATGTAGTGATCCTGTCCAAACTAGAGTTGTACTTCTTGGATTTTAGGAATCATCTTAAAAGTGGAAATGGACTTCTAAGCAAACCATAGGCAAAGACTCTTTGGAGCTCACATGATTTAAGGCAAATTTCATCTTTCTAGGGGTAAAGCATTCAATTTATTATTTATCCACAAATTTCATTTTCGTTAAATTTTGAAATTATTGCTTTAGTTCTCTAATTTTCTTAATTTCAAGATTTTGCTTCCAGAATAATTTCATCAGACTACATCTGAATTTTATAAATCAAGACTCACTAGGATCAGCCAAATTATTAGTTATTGAAAAATACAAGTCTTTCCAATATTCTATCCATATTTTGTGTGAATCGACCAATCTTGTAGTCTAGTTTTCAGGTATTCTTATTAATCATTGATAGGGTGGAGCAAAAAACCTTGAAAAGGAGATTGCAGAGCAGAAATTCTTTGCAGGAAGCTCGAGTTTCTAATATCACACCAATTCCAATCTAAAACCCCATAATATTCATTCATTCCCACAACCCCTTCTCTCAAATAATAACTCCCAACTAGTGTCCACAATGCCCAATCCAAGTCATATTCAGCTGCCCATCCCATGAAGCAATTGAAATACCTATTGTCATTGACATTAGTGCCCCTCATATCCACTCCAAACTCACTCACAAACAACGGGTATCCTTGGTCCAATACAAACCCTGCATTCCTCATTAGGTTACCCAAAACTTGCCCACAAACTTGGTTTGGATTGGATGTTTCCCACGCCTTTCCATCGGAGAAACCGTACCAATGCACCTCGAAAACTAGCTTGTTAGTGAAGGTTAGTTGTACGGGCCTGTTGAGGGTAAAAGAGAGATCTTTATCGTAATTCAGTCCGGATAGTATGACAAGAATGTTAGGGTTTGCAGCATTCACTGCTTCAGCACCATTTTGCATGTACCTACATCATTATAAATGAAAGTATAAGAATAGTAACATGTACACAAATGCTCTTCAAGTTGCATTTGAAGCTTGAACAAACTTTTTTGTTGGCGTCCCTTCCTCATCTTCCCCCTTGTGCACCCGCTCTCTCTGCTGTGTCCTCTTTCCCCTTCCCCAAAGCATCTCCCCTGTGCCCCTCCCTAATCCCCACCACTACGTGCCTGAGAATCTCTCATTTGTCCTAATATCCTCAATACTTACGTATATTTGGTAAAGCTTTTTATACAATATAAGCCGTGAGTCCTATAAAATGTGTGGATAAAAGTTATGAATCCTACTGAATATGTGGATAAAAATAATGTTTGACCTACTTATAAGCTTGAAAATACTTTACCAAGCATACTCGGTGACTCCTGATTAGTAAAGGAGAGGCTCATAGTGGTCCGGATATATGGACACAAAAGATGAGGGCGGGGATTGTGGAAGAAGATGATGAACATTTAGGGTGTGTTTGAGCCACATTATTTGTATTCTGGAATAGTAAATTGATGGAGAATGTGTGGTTGAAAAAGAAGAAAAAGTTATTGATGTGATGGAAAATATTATTTTTATGACGAATGTGTGATTGAAAATGAGTAAAAAAAATGAGAATGAAAATTTTAATGTATACCAAACATAGGCTTAGTGTTTTCTTTTCCTGGATGCGTGCTTGGCTTTACTTAAAAGTCAAAAAACTGCGTTCCATCTTTTTTTTCAGCCAGAATCATATTGCTTAGAAAAAGCTCCAAAGAAGCTTCTTTTTGGCTTTTAAGCAAAGCCAAGCACGGTACACAAAACACACTGCACGTATTAGATGCAGGACTATGGCTGAAATCAAAGATAGTAAAAGTTCAAATCATTTTCTTTACCCCGCCATAGCCTCCGACCCCTCCACATAGCTGTCCGTAGATGGTGGCTTAAATTTGCCATTCATTATGAGAATGAATATTATCCATACCTGTACCAATCATTTACATTCTGTTTTTGGCCTCGGAGTTCATTTCTCAAGCTCATGGCTACTACATTTTTGGTCTCCTTAAACATTGTGGCAACCTTGGTTAGGCCCCTTATCCATATGTCAGGATTGAAATATTGATCCCCAAAGAAGCCATTTCCATCAAAATTGCTGCAACACCAACCTGGCTTGCTTATGTGATTGTCTAATATTATCATCACATTGTTATTTGCAAGACTGGCCACCACTGCCTGCACACACATTTATTACTAATTATATGGGAAAAAATCACGGGATATTTGGAGGGTGTTTGGTAGAGATTAAAATCGAAAAACTAGTCGATATTGTTGACTTTTATTAGACTAGTGGAGCCCAATAACGGTTATATTTTCAATTGTAATTGAATTTTTAGTTCTCTCAAACAGGCTTGATGTGGTTGAATAGTATTAAAGAAAGGAAACATAAAAAACACACGGGGATGGGTCGAATTTTATGCAATACAGACTAGTATGTAACGCAAATGTTAATTTCGAATATTAGGTAGGTATACAAAAGTCCAATATACTCAGCTATGTAGTGAGAACATATGAAGTTATAGTACGGTGGATGAAAATTGGTGAAAAAGTAAGGTACATAAGAAGGATTGGGAAAATAATTCGGCCTTGCATATAGAGATGGATCCATGACCGTTTTACACCAAAAAAAAATTAACGAGCTGGGGACTAGACCAGGATACAGCCCGGCTCAGTCCCTTTAAATCCGTCCCTGCTTGAATAGTCTTGCCTTGTCAAGAAACTGGGAGTGGTGATGAGAAACATGGTACTTGCCTTGAACTTAGTTCAAATATTATTTTTTATTTTTATTTTTTAAATTTGAAAACATAAGATGATATTAAAAAAATACGTAACTAAATAGGCAAGCGAAGATATTTCAATCCTCTCATCCTTGTCCTGCCTCTCAATTTTTCTAGTAGAATGGGAATACGAGATGGGGCGCTTCGTTGTCATCCCTATATTTAAGACTTCACAATATTAATTGAGAAATCATACTCCTCGATCTCAATACTCACCAATAATATTCCTTGTTCATCATTATAATATCTTTTGAATAAAGATCAACTATTTATTTTCTCCATAATAATAATAATTTAGGTTTTAACAAATTTGTTTGATCTATCAACCTCAAGCTATATAAAATAATGTTATGCATTTTTTGTGACTATTCATTCTTGATCATAAGATAGCATTCATATCTTGAAGATACCAAAGTGAAACATTATCAATATATATATGCACTAATAATGTAATTATTGGCATGGGTCAATATCAATTATCAACACCACTTGAATTTTATCGTACGTAGACTTATCACAAAAGGAAAAAGTAGCCAGCTGCCCTTATCTAAATTAAATTTGTCAAATTTAATCGGGATAATTTGCTCATTCAATTTTGACCAAGAAAATCAATACGATAGATTTTTTGAAAAGTTGTTTTTTCAGAAAATGAGAAAAAGTTATGTATAAAATTATTTCGTTAAGAAAAATTATGATTGAAAATAAATTTGAAGAAAAAACGAGTTTTAGAAAATGGGACCGAACATGGACATAATTTCATTATGAGTTAATAGAGATTGATTTTCGAATGTAAAGATCGGATAGATATTGACTGCAAAACTCATCTGCCCATAGAATCTATGGATGAGCATAAAGCTTTTTCGGGTTTAATGGAGAATGACTCGAGTGCACAGCAGAAGAAAAACTGAACTAAAACCCATTCATTCATCCTAGATTCTTTTAAAGGTAATGGAGTTGTACATAGATTTTTTCTAGAGTCGAAGTAGACAACACAAAAACAAAGACCGTTAAACATAAATATAAAGTTTTTAGTAACTATGAATAGACAATACGTGGCATTGTCTAATTCGACAGTTAAAAAAAACAATTTTTTCATCTACTTATTTATTGACAACAAAGCAAAATGTCAACAATGGTGTACAAAGGTATAGCAGAAAAAGTGAGTTTACCTGGTATGCACTGATAAGGGAAAGATCAATAATGGAGGGATTATTTGCCTGTAAACCTGCGATGGATTCGACCAATCGGAGGCTATTGAAAGACTGTCTTACAGTGATTGAGGCTAAGGTGTCATTAGTGAACAAAAAAAGTGGCCAAGTTAGCCTAACACAGTTGAATCCCATATCCAAAATTCCTTTCGAAATCACATCCACTGGCTGCTTGCTTAGCCCTTCAGCCACCACCACCTCGAGATGTGATACCCAATTTACGCACGCTAACTTCACACGCTGGCCGGATTCATCTACGACCCATCGGGAATTGGTCGAAAGTGGTTGCGCCATGATGACATATAGGAGGAAAGAAGGTAGAACACTACATAGGAAGAAAATGGAGGAACTGCCCATGTTATTGTTTTTCTTCCTAAGAATATGGGGCATTGGGTAGAGGAAAAATCTTGTATCTTATTTATATGCTAAGGTTCAACAGGAGTATAGGATGAATTATGGGACAAGGGTCCTACTCATATAATTGTAATGTATTTGTGGCATGTTTTTTTGTTTATGCTGCTCTGCGACGTTTCTTTTATTCAAAGGGAAATCTGCACGTTTTCACATATAATAACTGATTTCAAGCTTACCTCCCTCGTGTGATAATTGATGTTGGAAAAACTTCAAGAAATATATAGTTACATGGCCACGCGTGCCTAACCTAAGAAATAATGACCTTTGGTCTTTGGAAGACTTACAAGGACAATAATGAAGGAAAAATGGCTGAGACATGCTGGGTGTATAACATTGTTGACAACTTTGTTTACGTAATGGTACATGACATTATGTCATTAAACCTTTTAACAAAAAGTTATTATTGTAGCCAACGACATTTTGTCAACGTACACATTGTCAATAAAGTTGTTATGGATGATTCTACAAATAGCAAAATCCAAAATTGCTTCGGGGAGCATTAACGGAGTTCTTCAAATTATAAATTAATTTATTTAAGTGCTTCCCTCGGATTTAGGTGTCAAGCCGTCCAAACCAACCATCTTTCGATTGTTGTTTTGGATACTGTTGTATTTTTTTTTTATCAATATTATTAGTGGATTGATTGATCCATGACATGGAGTCCGTAGATGTTTCCCTTCAAGGTTTACCACATTATATCTGGTATTCGAATTATTTTCTCTTCTAATTAAATTTCGCACTCAATTAAAACAACACTAACACAGTATCAACGAGCTAGTTAGAATCATTATAAATTGATTATAGGAACTTTTGATTGTCGGTTATCGATAGTTACATTAGTTAAACTAAAACTATTTTTAATTTATCTAGATTTTAGAATTTATAGATTCTTTTTGTTTCAATCATAGGGAACTTTGTTGTGGATAACGAAAGTGGGCAAAAAGAGGTAGTCGATCGAGTTTGGTTGAAAAGTTGGCGCAGCATAATGCAAGTACTCTATCATGAACAAGTTTGTCTGCTTCAAAAATCTCTAAACTGGTAAGTACTTGTTCTAAATTCTTCACTATTGCTTCTCTATTGTTGTATCTTCGATTTGGAATATTAAAATTAGCTTAGAGCAAAAAGTTCATTGTTAAAAGTAAATAAGTAAGTTAACTGCATACTGCTGGCTTTTGATCAAGGCCAGAAACTTTCAAATCCACGTCCATGGCTAACTCGAAGCAAGATCTGCTGTCATATACTCCCGAAAAAGGACAACGAAGAAAGTTCAAGTGATGATGATGAACTCCTGCCATTGGAAATCAATACAAACGGGCTAAATCCTTTCTGGACTCAGTTGGATATAGATTTTGAATCGGATTAACTCGAGACGTTGATTAATCTTGAATCGAATATTGTGATAGTGTTGTAGTACATGATTTATACAGAGTGGAACATATGTTAACTGGAATAAAAAGGCCGACTCCAAAGTAGATAGGAGCGAAGTGATGGCATCGGCCTCTCGTGCTCATAATTTACAGTCTATTTGCCAGGGATGCTTAATAGGTTAGAGGTGCCAGGGCGGCGCCCCCGTGGTACGATACAAGGATATTTTTGGATTTTTCCTTAAAGTCTTGTATGGGCTAGGGTTATTACATAAATGATGTGATCCTATCGTTCATAAATAATACAAATCACAGCCGCTTCGCTCCCGTGGATGTAGGCCAATTATCAAATCACATAAATCTTTGTTTTATTTCTTCGCTGATTACATATTATTCATCACTGTTGTAGCACAAATCTCGACAGATCGTATTTAAGCTTATGTATTGTAAAAAATGTTTTCTTATTATATCCATTTGTCTTCGCCAGTCCATCATCTTGAATCGGATATTGTGATAGTATTTACTTGTTTTCTTAGTTTTATATCCATACACATGATTTTTTTTGTGTAAAGAATTTTGCTCTTAATATCATGAAGAAATCTTAACATCGACACCATATTTAAGTATATCTATTCACAAGTTTGATGTTTCATAATTGTAGTTTTTTTCTCAGCACATTCTCAATTATCAAAATACAATACAATCATCACCCTGAATAACGTCGTATAATTCAAATTTGACACCCAATCATTCAGAAATGTAAATGACTCATAATTACCAACTTCTCATTGTTTGTAAAAACTCAAATTTTGTGTCCTTACATTGAATTGTATAAAACCTATGTTTAGAAGCAAATTCAATTTACAGCAGCAGAAGAAAAAAAAAAAAAGGAGAATGCATTATTGACTATTATTGAGTTTCAGTTACCAAAAAATAAGAGTAATTTACGGATCCAGTACTTTTGCTTAATGTCCAGTATTTATAATATATAAATTAATGTAGTATTTACTAAACTAATTTTTTTGTTTGCTGACGTAGAAACCCACAGCCGCTATCCGCAAGCGGAGCCTCGACCACTGTGAGTGCGCATTAAGTAAACCCCGCTCCGTGTGCGGTAGCCCGCAAACCACATACGAGAGGTAAACCGTACAAGGCAAGCCCGGTGCGACAAGCTCGACCAAGGAAGTGCTGGCAGGGGATTCGAACTCGTGACATTCGGTCTCCGCATTCACCTGCTCTACCAACTCAACCACCCTTGAAGAAGTAAATTATTTTTATTTACCTAATTATGGGTGAACTTTCACAAACAATCAATAACATAGATTTTGACATATTAAACAGTGTTGGCCTTAATGTAACACTAGCATAGTTGTAAATTTTATACTATGATGATTCTTTCTTTCATTGCGGGTGGTTGTTAGGCGGTCGAGCATGAGCTTTCTTGAGGTGGCCTGGCAAAATTAAAATTTTCTGGCCGGGCTCGACCTATAAGCTTTTGTATTTCTCTTTTACGAGTTTATCTTTTTTATTTTATTTTTTTTCATTTTCTTTAAATACAGCCACCGTGTAGATCAGTCGGTCCACTTAAATGCGCGGTTCGCTACAGATGAGCCTCACATTGTTTGATTGAAGAGGAAGTTTTGGCAGATGATTTGGACCATCATGTGCCCGGCATTGCTTTTATTCATATGCTAGTTGTCTGTATTTGGGTGGGACGACAAGCATTTTGTCACCTTTATATGTAAGAGAAATAGCCTTGAAGCGACTCGTTTTGGTACCTCTACATGTGAGGGAGAGATGTAGACAAGCATTGTACTTTGGAAATGGTAAAATTGTTGCAATAAAAAAAAAGATTATTATCTTGATCACAACAAATAAAGGTATAGCAAAAGTTGTGCAGCACTCAAGATCCTTCACATGAAAATAAAATTCAATAACAATGAGAACCGAACCAAGGGCGTATTCTATGGTTATTGTTGTAAAGCAAGTCAATTTGTAATAATCCAATGATAGAACTTATGTTACTTGAATATTAAAGACGGGATCAAAATAATCACACAACACAAAATTTAATGTGAAAATTCAAATCTGAAAAATCCATGGACAGAGACGGAGAATTCATTATGATCAATAGCAAAGAAATACAAAAAGATCACGCGAAACTCTCAACCTCTCTCTCTCTCTCTCTCTCTCACACACACACACACACACACACACACACACATCTAAATTCCCTCACTTTGATGTTCTCTCAATGTTATATAATGTTTTGCTATTCTTTAACAAGATTATCAAGGTTAAACATCCGTGGAGTCTCATTAAGTATTTTTGATGAAATATAATACAAGAAATGAAATAGAATCAAAAAAGAATTTATGCCCGGACCGGATAACACTGTCACTCGAGAAGCAGGTGAACGGTGATCGAGACGCTCGAGCGCCGTGACTATATATAGCGCTGTTCTCGAGGCCATATTTCACTGTTTCTTCCATTATTGGTGCCTAGGCGCCTCGAACCTAGCGCTTGGAGGCACCCCAAACTTAGAGCTTGGGCGCTAGTTTGCTGTCCAAAACTCCAAAACCAAGTTTTTAATTATCCAAAGTTTTTTTACCAATTAAACTTCCAATCATTAATGAACTTTGATCATTTTTTTTACCAATTAAACTTCCAATCATTCTTGACATTGTGGTGGTGGATTTGGATGTGGCTGCAAGGTCGATTTACTAACATGTGGTGGAAGTTTTTGTGTAAAAATGTGAGAATTAGAGTAAAGGTCGAGTTGTGGTGGCAATGGCGTGCGATTTTGATACCGTGGAGGCAGATTTAGATGTGGCTGGTTATGTAGTGGTGGTGATTGTGTAGAAAGGCGAGGCCACGAGTCATGGTGGAGCGTGGTGATGGCAGTGAACGTTTTGATGCAGTGGAGTGAGGCAGGGTGCGACAATGATGCCTTGGCGGCAGAGAGAACTCGATTATGGGTGCATGAGGTCTTGTGGGTGGTTGTGAGGGAATAAAATGGGGGTTTGTTTCTCTTGGATGGTGCCTTAGAATGTCGAGAAATTGGAATGGAAAATGAACAAAGAAGACAGTTTTTTCTAGTGTGAAAATATGGCTTCGGTAGATTGAAGAAAATGCAAAGAATCAAACTTTAGTTAAACATAGAAGGCAAGTAATGTCATATGCTATGTAAAAGTTTTGTGCCTATACAAGGCTATAACTCCATTATGAATTTAAAATTTCCTCAATCTTTTTTTACGGTCTCAAAGAAAAGAGGACTCTGATAGATTTTGTCAAATTTGTCTTGTAATGTGATTTCCAGATACATTTTGTTGGGATGTTGCTTCTTCTATTAGGGACGTGGATTTCTTAAAAGTTTTGTTGCTTTAAACCGATCTAACAATCAACACAACAAAATAATTTAAAATACGATTCGAAATTAGTATTCCTATTCAGCCACATAGACAAACATATATGTATAACTATTAATTTCTCAAGTTTCACTCTTTCTCTCTCTCTCTCTCCAAATCATTTTGATGCTATTTTATATCAAGGAAAAATCTATTTGTACCAAATTTTTGACATAATCTTTACCTACTCGACACGTGGCGGCCCCCTATTGGAGGGTGGGCCCACCAGCCACCCTCCAATA
>CAIGRS010085168.1:0-15298 GCA_903798395.1 Fraxinus floribunda | reverse complement strand
AAGTATAAAATGTGTCTGAATCAGATAATAACCAAATACAAACTTTCACTAAATTGACGTATCTTCAAAAGATGCAACACTCATAGGAGCATTATATTCATGAAAGACCTTGGGTTATAGTTCTTTAGTAAGTAGATCTACAATAATAGAGTTATCCTAATGTGCTCTATAGAACCTGACCACTCTGAATTCTTTCCTTAACAACAACTTGATGTTTACAAATCTCGACATCTTTGAGCACTTGTTGGAATAGAAGACTAATATTTTCACAAAATAACTTAAGTGTCTTTCAATTACATCCAAAATGTCAAGTCCAGTGGCAAAATTTCACCGTCATATTCTATTAACAGAATATCTAATGATCTCCAGTTGGTCTGAATTCCTGTATGTGATCATGTAATTCTTAGTTCTCTATAGATACTGATTAACTCGTTTGGCTGCTTTACAAATACCTATTCCAAAGTTACTTAAATATTTGCCAAGCATTTCAACAATGAATGCTAAGCAGACCTTAAACTCCCAACTCCTGAAGTACAGGGAATTTTTCGTATGTTCTTTTCTTTAAGTTTATCCTTAGGGTATTGATTGAGACTAAACTTGTTTCCCTTAATAATAGGTGTATCACTTGGTTTACATTCAACATCAAGAATCTCTTAAAAACCTTATCAGTATAACTCTTTTGTGATAATTCAAAAATATCCTGAGAATGATCATGGTGTATCCATATCCCTAACATGAAAGAGGTGTCACCAAAATATTTCATTTCAAAATTTCATGACAGAAAATTTCTTGATTTCGTGCAATAAGCTTATATCATTGCAGATAAGTAGTATGTCATCAACATACAATACCAAAAAATATGCTTATTTCCATTGAACTTTTGAATACACAACCATCAACTAAATTCATCTCAAAATCAAATGAGATAATTATTTGATGAAATTTGTGATACCATTGACGGAGAAGCATGCTTAAATCATAAATGGATTTCTTTAATTTGTAAACTATTTGACGTAGCTCAAAATTAAAATGTGTCATAAGTTTCATAATAGTCCTAAAAGAGTCTTTCGTACAAATCGAAAAGAATGTCTCTTTAAAGTCAATGTCTTCTTTTTAAATAAAGTCATTTACAATAAGACGAGCCTTATATCTCTCCATATAACCATTCAAATCCCTCTTGATTTTAAATATTTATTTAAATCCAATGGGTTTCATTATATGTGGTGCCAATACTCAAGATATTTAGTATTGGATTTCTAGCCAAGAAAGAATTGCACAATGAGAACTCTCCGACTCAATAAGAGAGAAATTTCAATTTTCTCCTTGAAAATAGGAACTTTGGCTTAGTGTTCAAATCCTCAAGATATGAAAAAAAGTTATTAGCAGTGGTTCCTCAACAGGTAGCACTACAGGTTCAGATGATGATAACGAAGTCTCGAAATCTTATCAAAATGAAGATGACTGTTTTGGCTTTGATTTAAATTAAAGCTAGTTCATTTTAACTTAAAGTTCAATCGCAAGAAAATTCTACTATCAATGAATTACTTCTAAAAGTAAAAAGTGTTAGAATTTTATGAAACTCTAAATCTCAAGAGCTTAAAAATCTAATTACTTTATTGTAAGATCATCCATGTCAAATCACTAAAAGAATTATTAAATACGAAACATACCTTAATTTATTGGGAATGATTCTTTATTACTGGATCTTGATTTCAGATCTTGAATCTTGAAGATTAACTGCAATCTCTTCACGTTTGGTTTCTTAATCTTTAAGCTTGAATATTTGCTCTTTTGATTCTTGAGTTATTGTTCTTAAATTTGGCCTTTTGCTTCATAATATTGATTGTTTCAATTCATTCTTCTCGATTGTTGATTTCCTGTTATTGATTATGGATTTTGGATCTTTCTCTTTAATATGTTTTCTCTTATATTCTTGTGTTGATGGGATGTCACAAAAAATAATAATTACATATAAATTAGAGACCATAACCCTATTTATATTTTCATATGTATTTGGCCTAACTTCAAATACATCCCCAATGAATCCGATCTCTACACATATTTAGTTCACGTTTTATTTAGATGTCCAAAGCCCAACAACTGAAATTCTTTATTAGATAACTTTAAACAATCTAAACTTTAAGGTAGCTTTTGTGTAAAATTAATTAAATATGTAGGCCAACATACATATTAAAACCCAATAAAAGGGAATCTCTCTTCAAAATAATTCAAGAAACTTTCAATGAAAGTGAGCCTTCTACTTCAAATAATTCAAGCTTGTGTCAACCGTTATCAATTTTTCAATAGCACGTTTTGAAGCATGGAAAAATTGAAGAATTCCTCAACATGGGAATTGCAGCCTTTTAGTGGATTTCGAATAGTAAAATCTTCAACAATTTATCAAAGATTTCAAATTCCTTTTTCAAGTTCGAAAAATGCATATATTTTTGGAATTTGTTTTAGAGAATGAAAATAAATTATGAAAAAGTAACTTTCATGTCAACTTCAACCAAATATCCGGACTTGTTTCGATAGTCAAATTATGAATATAAATAAACTATCTTATTCTACTCGTCAAATAGATCGTCGTGATATATTTGGAATCTCAAAACCAATTTTGGATGAATAAGAAATTACAGTCTAAAGTTGGATAGAAAAGATGATATACGGGCTAATAGTGGCTAACTCTATCGCTTGCCTATCGCTCGAGCGAGCTCGAGTCATGAAGACTGTCGCTTGAGCAACATTCTAGTGACAGGTGAGCGAAAGAAGTTCTGATGAAAAGATGTCACGCTCGGCGACAGACTAGCAACATTTCACTCACAACCTTCTTTTCCTATATATAGGACCATTTGGACGTCCATTAAGCAACCCATATTTTTTACATTGAGCATTACATCAAAAACTTCTACAAAATATTCTTCAAAAGTCATTCTAAAATTATTATTATGTAGAGAAAAAACTTCTTTCTAAATTCATTGTTACTTGTGGTTTGAAGTGCTTCTACCACAAGCTATATCCGTTGTATCTTGGGAGACAAGTTCCGTAGTCCGTTAGCGCCATTGTGGGGAAATATTGTCTTAAGGAGAAAGTGTTTTCACTTGCCTCGAATTTCATTTTCACTTTATTTTTCTTCTTCTTATCTTATTTCTTTCCATTTTCTAGAGTTTAATTACGCTTGTGCGAATTAAACTTAAATATTTTCATTACCTTAACAAACATTTACATATACTTACGTTCCTAATAAACTTAAGACAATATTCCATTTGTTTGTGGTTGTTACATCATTTCTTTGTCTTTGTGATAAGCTTTTATGTGTTGTTCCTTTCTTTCACTATTTTGTACGTTGAACTTCTGTTTATAACGTAAATGAATCTTGTTGAGACTAATTCAAGTCAAACAACAAATGGTACGAACCATGTGGTTCTGCCTTTGGCTATACCTATATCAAACTCTTACATCCCACATGGGGAAGATCAGAAAAAGTTTGGATGTGTAGATTTTAGAAAATGGCAACAAACGATGTTGTTTTATCTTACTATTTTAAACTTGGCAAAGTTCCTAAAAGAAAGAGCTCATGTTGTACGAGGAGGATAAATAATCGTGACTCGATTATTGCATTGGATGCATAGAAGCATTCGAATTTCCTTTGAAAAAATTATATCCTAAATGGATTGGACAATACGCTTTATAGAATGTATAGCTCAATAGACTTGGCCAAGGATTTATGGAATTAGTTGGAAAAGAAGTACAAGACCGAGGATGTTGAAACAAAGAAGTTCATTGTTGGAAAATTTTTAGAATACAAAATGGTAGACTCTAAAAACGTGATAAGTCAAGTACAAGAACTTTAAGTTCTACTTCTTGATATTCATGCTGATAGATGGAATTAAGAGAATCTTTCAATTTGCAGCCATCATTGTGAAACTCCCTCCTATGTGGAGAGATTTCAAGAACTATCTCAAACACAAACGTAAGGAGATGAATTTGGAGGAATTCATAGTCCATTTGAGGATCTATGAAGACAATAGAAACACCGAAAGAAAATCTATTGTTCAGCTTGGAGCAAATTTTATTGAAACTGGTTCGAAGGTTGTCACCAAGAAACATAAGATCTCCGATATTTTACCAAGACAACTCCAAGGATGTAAGAAGTTTAAAGGCAAATTTTACAGAACACCTTTTCAGCTTATAGTGAGAAATGAATGTCGAAGGTCTCAGAAGAAAGTACAAGCAAATGTGGTTGGAAGAGACACCATTTCTGAAAGGATACAAGAGATGAATCTTTCAGCGGTTGTTTTTTAATGTAACAATGTTGGAAATTCAAGAGAATGGTAGGTTGATACCGATGTTACCCGTCACATTTGTGCATACAAGATTATGTTATCTAACTACAAAGAGTTAATTAGAGAACAACTTTTTATGGGAAATTCTACAGTTCTAAAGTTGATGGACAAGGGAAAGTTACTTTGAAGATGACATTCGTTAAAGAACTCGTCCTCAACAATGTCTTGCATGTACCGGACATTCGCAAAAATCTTGTATCTGAGTCTCTACTTAGCAAAAATGGCTTTAAACTTGTATTCGTATCCGATAAATTTGTATTCGCTAAGAATGAGATGTATGTTGGTAAATAATACTTATGTGATGGAATGTTTAAAATGAACATTCTTACAATTGTACCAAAACAAAGCATTATGAATAAAACTTTGAATTCTACTTATATGCTTGAGTTGTATTGTTTATGGCATATTCGATTAGTTAACGTCAATTATAAATTTATGCTCAAAATTATGAATCAAAGTTTAATTATAACGCTTAAAATTGATCATAATCATAAGTGTGAAGTATGTGTTGAAGCAAAGTTGGCCAAAACACATTTTCACTCAATTAAGAGGAACATGACACACTTAGAGTTAATACATAGTGATATATGTGACTTGAAATTAGTTCAAACTAAAGGTTGTAAGAAATACTTTATAACTTTCATTAATGATTGTATAAAGTATTGTTATATCTTTCTACTACAAAGTAAAGACGAAGCCTTATATGTCTTTAAGCACTATAAGACAGAAATTAAAAATCAACTTGGTAAATGAATAAAAACTATTTGTAGTGATAAAGGTGGTGAATACGGGGCACCATTTGAAGAATATTGTTCTGAGCATGTAATCGTCATCAAACAACTATACCTTACTCACCCCATTCAAATGGTGTTGCTGAAAGCAAAAAATAAAACTCTTAAAGAGATTATGAACTCAATGTTGATAAGCTTAGGTCTACTGTAAAACTTGTGGGGAGAAGCTATTATATCGGCAAATAGCATTCTTAATAAGATGCCCCTTAAGAACATGGAAAAAACTTCATATGAACTATGGAAAGGTCATTTTCATTCTTATCAATACTTGAAAGTGTGGGATATTTGGCTAAAATTGAAGTACATAAACCTAAACAGTGAAAATTGATCCTAAGACGGTTGATTGCATATTTATTGGGTACTTCAATAATAGTAGTCCATATCGTTTCCTTGTACATAAGCCTAAAATTCAAGATGTACATGAAGGAATGATAATTGAATCGAGAAATGTATCATTTTTCAAGAATATTTTTCCATATAAAAATAAGGAAAATGCAAGTTCAAATAAAAGAACTTATGATACTATAAATAGTACTTCAAATGAGGAAGAACCAAGGCTAGTAAAAGAGCTAGAATATCCACTTCGTTTAACCCAAATTTTCTAACTTATAAGGTAGAAAATGAACCAAAAAATTTCGATGAACCAATGTCTGCACCAGAAGCACCGCATTGAAAAGAAGCTATCAATAGTAAGATAGTTTCTATAATGCAAAACCATACTTGATAGCACCGGATTGAAAAGAAGCTATCAATAGTAAGATAGTTTCTATAATGAAAAACCATACTGGAGAGTTAGTTGATTTACCTCCTAGGAACAAGCCTTTAGAGTGTAAATGGATTTTCAAAAGGAAACTTAAATCAAATGGATCCATTGACAAATATAAGGTTAGATTAGTTGTCGAAGGATATAGACAAAAAGAAGGACTTGACTTCTTTGACATATTCTCAGTTTTAACTATAATCACATTGATAAGATTGTTAATTGCTATTGCAGCATTACATAACCTTGGGATTCATCAAACGGATGTAAAGATGGCATTCCTAAATGGTGAGTTAGAAGAGGAGATATACATGGAACAACTCGAAGGGTTCATCGCTCCAAATCACAAACAAAAGGTTTGTAAATTAGTTAAGTCCTTGTATGGATTAAAACAAACTCTCAACCAATGGCATTAAAAGTTTGACAAAGTAATGTTGTCTAATGGGTCTAAGATAAATGAGTGTGACAAGTGTGTACATATTAAACATACACCAAATGCCTACGTGATTGTAAGTCTATATATAGATGGCATGTTGATAATGACCAATACTCACGATATAATGCTAAACACCAAGAGAGTGCTAACAAAACATTTTAATATTAAAGACTTGGATGTAGCTGATATAATATTAGGGATTAAGATCTCAAGAATATCAGAAGAAATTATACTTTCCCAATCTCACAACATTGAGTTATACTTAAAAGGTATAATGTATTTGAGGAAAGTCTTGTGAAAACCCCTAATAACACAAATTTACACTTCGTAAAAATATACGAGTGAATGTGTGTCACAACTAAAGTATTCACGGGTTATAGGCAGTCTCATGTATATTACAAACTGCACTTGATTGGACATAACATTTGCTGTGAATAAACTTAGTAAATTCACAAGTAATTTAGAAGGCTTTAAGGTACTTGAAGTATACTTTAACCTATGGATTACGCATCACAAAATATCCCGCGGTATTTGAGGGATATTGTGATGCAAATTGGATATCCGATATAAAAGATTTTAAGTGCACTAGTGGTTATATATTTACCATTGGTGGATTTGTTATATCATGAAAGTCGACAAAACAAATGTATATAGCTCGATCAACAATGAAATCAGATTTTATTGCTTTGGACAAAGCTGGAAAAGAAGTAGAATGACTTTGTAACTTTTTGGAAGATATTTCATGTTGGCCTAAGCTGGTACCTACAACTAGTATACATTGTGATAGTTAATCAGTTATTGGAAGAGCTCAAAGCAGCATATATAATGGTAAGTCGAGACATATACATCGTAGACACAATACCATTATGCAACCAATCTCTAATAGATCATCTTCATAGATTATGTGAAATCAAAGGAGAATATCATGGATTCACTTACAAATGGTTTACCGAGAGATCAAGTACGTTGCATATCGTAAGGAATGAGAATAAAGCCTACTACGTAAGGATCTTTGTAATGGTAACCCTACCTCGTTGACTAGAGATCTCAAGATCTTGGTTTAAGAGGACAACTAAGTTATGAAGATTCAATGAAGCACTTGAGAAAATGTTTCCTAACTCATTCCTATGATAATTAAAAGTTCTTTCTGTAGAATGTTAAGATTAGGATATCCTTTTAATGATTCCTATATCTTGATAAAGTCAAGAGGAGTATGGAAGAATACTCTTAATAGGAGGTCATCTATGTAAGTGTGAGGTGGGGCCTCCCAATGAAAACTGTTCAAATGACGAAATTTTCTAAACAATTATGAAACCCAAGAGTGGTTCAGGGCCAAAATGAACCAAGTCATGAGAACCATGAACGATTTAGAAAAGACATCTGTGTGAGTATTATTGTCTTAGTTTATACTAATGCCTGAATAGTTCAAGACATCACACGTTGACTGATTAGCTAAGTAAATCAGATAGTATTTCACTAAGGAAGGTTTATGGCAAGATGCTACCTTATCTGATGCAGTATTTTTCGGCTCTCTCTACAATGCATCATATTTCTGCATAGCATGAGCATATTCGAATTTTCATTCATGTGGGTGATTGTTAAAATTTGGTTTAGAGAATGAACATAAATTATGGAAAAGTGATTCTCTTGTCAACTTAGACCAAATATTCGGACTTGTTTCGATAGTCAAATTATGAGTATAAATAGACTAATTGTTCTACACGTCAAGTAGATCATCGTGGTATATTTGAAATCTCAAAGTCAATTCTGGATGAATGAGAAATTGTGGTCTAAAGTTAGATAGAAAAGATGATATAGGGCTGAAAAATGGTTAACTTTATTGTTCACCTATCGCTCGAGTGAGCTTCGATGAAGACTGACGCTCGAGCAACAGGCGAGCAAGAGAAATTCTAATGAAAAGGTGTCGCTGTTGCTCAAGCAAGAGCCCAGTGAGAGGCTAGCGACAACAAATGCTGCGACCTTTGGCAAAGACTGCAAAGTATTCTTTAAAAGTCATTCTAAAACCATTTTTATGTAGAGAGAAAATTTTGTTCCAAGTTCGCTGTTACTTGTGGTTTGAAGTGCTTCTACCACAAGTTATTTCTTGGGAGACAAATGCCGTAGTCCGTTAACACCATTGTGGGACAATATTATCTTAAGGAAAAAGTGCTTTCACTTGTCTCAAATTTCATTTTCACTTTATTTTTCTTCTTCTTATCTTTTTTTATTCCATTTTTTAGAGTTTAATTACGCTCTTGCGAATTAAACTTAAATATTTTCTTTACCCTAACAACCATTTACATATACTTACGTTCCCAACATATATAAGGGGCAACCTCCTCAATGGTCAAAGCATATGAAAATTCCTAATTTTTAATATTTTTTTCTTTCAAGTTTTTGTTGCAATTGCCTCTTGTGATCAAGTTGGAAGAGTTTGTGCTACTTTGTGTACTTCAATTATCAAATCAGCAGCAATATTGTAAGTTCTTACTTATATTTTATATCCTAGTTTTGCACCTTACTGGTATAATATATGGCATCGGTGTTCATCGTAATGGTGGACCGTCTTTAAATTATTTACTTTATTTTTTTTGAATTTTTAAAATATTTCATTGAAAAGTGGTTGGTAATTGTAACGGAAGGTCTAGTCAGTAAAAAACTGACTCTATAGCCTCCATTTCTAGTAGTATTCATAGTAAAGGTTACAAGAGAATGTTTTTATGGAATTAAAAATGAGAAAGAGTTTGTATCTTGAAATGCTTGACGTGAAAATAGTGTTATATCATAAATATAAATCTAATTACTTTATTTTAATATAGATAACATGTATTTTGGGCCTTTTACTTTGATCACTCATTATGCACAAACTGAGATGAATTTTTTGAAAGAAACAAGTGATGTGCTCAAAATTTGCTCAAAATCTACTAAAATCCTTCTTATTTATGAAATCCTCATAAATCCGCAGTTATTGGGAACACCTAGAATATTACATAATCTAGTAGAATCCAAGCTGAGACACTCATCTTTTAATGGAATTAAATCTAAGTTGGGGTTATTTATCTCAGAGTGCTTTCAGTATGCGCTCAACATTTTACTGGTGGTTCTGTTAGATGAACTATTGCTTGGGCATTGACGCAGCGAGTGAAGGGTGGTTGATTTGGAGCAACAGATGTTAAGTTGATATTATTCAAGATGATATTAGTGCAAGGAACGGTACTGCTGCAACTAAAGTTGATAGTAGCTTTCTTGCAAATTGTTGTTCCTCGAATTCGAGTGTATGTCACATCACTAACTTTGACAGCTGATACCTATTAAGGGACAAAGAAAACTAGGTCAGTGAACGAGTTAGTTCCTTAAATGGTTACTCAACTTCTGTTAAAATTCCAATGGGTTCACAAAATTTAAAAATTACCCTTGTTAGTTACTTAACTTTGAAAATTGGTACCACGTCTATTACCGTGTAAACGATGTTTGCAAAATTGAAATGATTTGATGACATATCTAACGATATGGCTTACGTGGCACGCATTTGAAAACTATAAATCAGATTTTTACATAAATTGTGCTATAATTAGTTAGAAACTATAGTAATTCGGCTCATAAAATTTACGAAATTCAGATTTCAAAAATTTCTACATTTGGATAAAACTACGCATTCAACAATCATTAAAAAACCTAATTATGCATTGGACAATTCGCGAATAAAAAATGGTCACATACATGTAGACTCACAGTCAAGTCATCAAATCCTGCCAATTTTACAAACGTCGTTTACGCAGTGATGGATGAGATACTAAGTTTCAAAGTTAAGTGACTAACGAGAGAGCTTTAAGTTCAGCGACCCCATGAGAACATTAAGAAAAGTTGAGTGATCATTTAGGGAATTTGAACAATACAAATGAAGAATGTGAATCTACACTCTGATAGATAACTGTTATTTATTTATTTCATAGAGTGCTCGAATACACCCCCCCCCCACACACACCACGAAAGAAAAGAAAAGTAACAGAAAAGCTTAGCCGAAGTTGCTTACTTTGGTGGTCTGGCATACTTTGCCATTGCAATAAAACTGGTCAATGATAATAGGGTTATCAGCTGCTATTAATGTTATGTCTGAGAAGCTTATCTTCCTGGCAAATCCAGAGCCTCCCTACATAAGAAGAAACAAAAATAAATGATAAAACGTTGTACTTGGAAAAATGTTAATGTATTTTAACTACATTTCATGATTCTCCTCAGCTCTTCTCAGTTCTCACCTGCCATGTTTTGATTCTTACTCCATTTTGAGTTCCCTTCAAGCTGCAACTGTTTACATTTATTCCTTGTACTTCATCATGCGCTCCATTTAGTCCTAAACTTCCAATACTGCCAAAAGAGATGACAGTTTAATAGGTTCAAGTTTCTATCACTCTCGGGATTTACGAGCAATGAAAGATATATAAGTCGGAAGATATGAAACAAACCTTATTCCATGGCCAGGACCACATGCAACTTTGGTTATGTTCACATTCGAAGTACCCCCATTAATGGCGACACAATCGTCCCCTTTTTACGATATGTGTAAGATAATTTATGAGAATAAATATTAAAAAATAATAATAATATACGTACAAGAAAAGCAAGAGGCAGAAAAATGCATATGGAATCAAGTAGTACCTGTTTCTATTGTGCTGTCATGAATCTGAATGCTGGTGGAATAGCCTATCTCAATTCCATCAGTGTTGGGACTTGTTTGAGGGGCAATAATATGAATATTTGCAATGTTTACTCCATTGCAGTAGAACAGAGTGACATGATTCCTTGGGCTGTTAATATGTTTCAGTCCACTCACTTGAAGTGTGGTACAATTAGTAAATCGCATTGCCTGAATTAAATTGAAACATGAACATTATAAATATGTTATTTCTAATTTTTAAAAAGATTTATATATATTTTTTAAAATAAATATTTCAGAAGTTTAGATGACTTACAGTGGGTCTGTTTGTGATCTCACTTGATTGTCTGTATGAGGCATCACTTATCTGAAACAAGGAAAATTCTAGTAAGTAATTTATGTTTACAAGTAATATTACATTTTGTATTTTTTTTTCCTATTTCTTTACAACATGCTAAAAGTACACAAGTCGAAAAACTGAGCAATTCCATTTTGAATGATAAAAAATTGTATACGAGTCTTAAAAATTGTTGAAAATGTTTGAGGAAATTACTGTAAATAGAGAGTAAGTGGTTAATAAAATGAATTATGTTGACCCCGAAAAATGTGACACTTACGTGGACAATAGGTGTCGGGCCTACTCACCACTAAAGCAAATTTCGGCGCGTTTCGACTGGAGCACAGGTAAGAAGCGGATTAACGTGAGCGTGGGAGATGCATCATGGCGTAAGATAAAATCATTCAAGTACCGGCGGGTGGAACAAAGATGATTGCGCTAATAACAACTACCAATCGAATACCAAAGTAAAATAATAAAAAGATCAAACCAATGTATATGGAAAAAAGAAATATGATGTGTATAGAATTTGCAAGATTATTTGTATTATCAAGGATCAAGGGTTCAAGAGTCTAAAGTCCAAGAATCCAACCCTTTTTTCAGTTACAAGGATGGCCTATTTATAGTGCTTCGGCCAATGTGGTGTCCGTTGGATCAAAACCACGTGATCTCATCTCCTTGACTGAGGTTTCACATCATTGTCTATCATATAATAAATACCTAGACAAAGGGTCAGCCTCCCTTTACAATAGGCTGACACACTTGACATTCTTTATTATAAATGTTACATCAATTATTTCTAAAGATTGCCTAAGGATCTTGTAATAGGCAGTTTCAGCTTCGTGAGCTTCAGGTGAATTAGAGGCCTCGGAGAAATCTTAGTGTTGGTCCTCTGTGTGAAGAGTTTCGGCTTCTTCCATTTCTTTATATAGTGCTTTGGATTCACGCACTTCAACCGTTTAGGCAGTGCTTCGGCGTAAGAGTTTCAACATTCATATGATTCTTTATCTTTGACCATTGGGTCTTTGTTGACTTTTCTATCCAAGTGGGTTGCTACGTGACACTTTAACTTGAGTTTCGACGGCCAGGATTAACAATAATCTCCCAAGTCTAGATATGATTATTTATGTAATGCATGGACTTGTATATATAAAAAAAATTTGTTGGTGGGTGGTTTTTATCATACCACAATGGTCCCATAAGTCTAAATATAAACATTTATGTTATAGTTAGACTTTAAATGTACCTGACTTGTGTGTAAACTACCTGCTAGTGTTGTCCAAAGTTGTATACTTCGAGATATTTCTCTTTTTCGAACAATTCTGAGGAGTGTCGCAAAGCAAATTAATTCCGAGGCTGTATCGTCTGAAGTGCCTTTGCATATCTGAAGCCCTATCCGAACTGGTTGATGAGAAGTGGCTATGACCTTTGCTAGGTATTCAACTTGCTAATTACGAGGAGCCTGATTTTAAAACATTTGGGGAACACAAGGCGTCCTCAATTATTGCACCCAAATGATTTGTTGTCTTTGTACGTTTTTAGGAAAAATAGTTAAAACGGTTCAACTTCCCATGCACGCAACCGTCGTCGTAGTTAATGTGCAACGATGGTTTCCGTACACACGTCTTACGAAGCTCAAGCGCGTGAGAGCGAGTGAGGTAAACGCTCTAATCTAGATAGTAGAAGATGAAGCGGCTGATGTATTAAGTGGTTCGGATTAAAACTTCAAATGAACGATTAGATGATCCAAATTGACATCCATCGGCTGGGACTGAAAGCCTCTGCCTATAAAAGGCAAGTATCCATGGCAAAAAATCACTTTGTCTTTCGAATTCATCATTCCAATTCCTCAAAACTCCAAGTTTTTATTTCTCTCTTTTTGCATTCACAACCTTTGGTTTTCCTTCAACATTCTTCACTTAAGTTCGTAAGTATCTTTTTTTTTTTAACTTAAGAATCTAAATTAATGGCATTTTCCATCTTTACCGCAGGGGACGTAGATATTTAAGAAGTAGCGGCTAAAATGGGGGTTGAAATCACTAGCACGGTAGACCTGGTCCGAGCCATTCAAGCTGGACAAAGTGTGCTACCTTCTGGGGAGGTAGGAGAAACAATAAAATAGATTGGGGGTAGATAAAATCCCTTTATCTATAAATTCGACCCACCTAGCCAACTTTAAGGAAAAGTACCGTATTCTGTATGACATAGAACTCTTTTTCCCTACTCCGGATGATCGAGCTTTCTTTTCGAGGTAGGGTTGTATCACCATCAGCGAGTTCCTCCTAAAGGCTGGGCTTCACCTGCCTTTACATCCATTCTTTAAAGCTGTACTTAGGTTGTACGGGCTGGCCCCTACCCAGCTCATCCCCAACACTTGGGCCCAATTAGTAGGGACCTAATTCCTCTAGAAGGAAACTTTACTTGGAGAGGACATAGCTCTCCATGTTTTTTAAATTGTCTTTCAACCCCGGGTCCTGGAAATGGGACTCAAAAGGGTGGTATTCTCTCTATCTATAGGGTCACATTCCCTCTTTGTCCTGGACCTTTCCTCCTCTATCAAAGAATGGAAGAAGTCGTGGTTTTGGGTAAGGGAGAAGTGGCAGGAATGTAAGGGTGATACTATCCCTCATGTGAAGATTCCGACCTTCTACTTGGAAGCCCGTGAGTGTTATTTCTACTTTTTGATTTCTTTGTATGGATGAATCCGATGCTAACATTTTCTTGTTGTTTTACAGGGACGATTAAGCGCTTCGAATTGAACGAGAGTGATTAGGAGACTTTAACTGACATCTACAGTCGACCCTCCTCTCGCGATTTTGATTGTTTGATCCTCTCAAGGAGATTTTCTTGAAGAATTATGCTTAATGGCCAAGAGAGGTACTGATTTCTCCTCATTAAGCTTATTTACATGAATGTTTTTTTTTACCTTATTTGCCTTTACAAAACGTTTTGAGAAAAGGACATGGCCACCATTCTCGCTACCACCTCCTCCAGAAGAAAGGGCCTGAAGCCCTCATCTATTGCAGCCAAACAGGTGAGGGACCAAGTAGATATGGTTTGTCAGGAGGCTTACAATCAAGATGAACGGCGACCTCTCCTAAAAGACAGGGGGAAGAGAATTGCTAAAGAGGTGCCCAAGAAAAAAGACCGATTCTCCACCACAAGGTGGTTCAAATGACGTCCCTCCTTCTCACTCCGACGTCCTTGTCGGGAAGAAGCTATTGGGAGCATCCATAGCTGTAGCCTATAGGAGGAAGAAAAGGCCAGCTGTCGTAGAGCCCCAAAGGCAAGACTTTTCAAAAATGGTGAGGTCTACAAGTGGCTCCATCGCTTCTGATGCTCCTAATCAATCCAAATTTGTCGACAAGAAGATGAGTGATGAACTGGCCTGGAGGCTCTTACCATCCTCCCTACTGAAGTTCAGATAGAAACTACTACCTTCCACAAGTACTACACGGAGAGGTGGCAATCCTTCGTTGAGACTAGCGATGTCGTGGACTTATTTTCCACGAATGGTGAGCCAGGCAAGGATGGCCTTTGGTGTCACCATAAAGGCTGAAGCCCTCTTTAAAAACTTTAATGTAAAAATTGTGAGTTCGCGAATAAGGCCTCTCGGGCTGCTAGCTAAGCCAAAGCAGAGGCTGAAGATCTAAAAAAGAAAAATGCTGAGGAGTCCGTGAAGCTCGCTTCTGCTTTGGCAGAAATCAACAACTTGAAAAAGGAGGTTCACTTGTCTCAGAGTGAAGTGGCCTCACTTACGAAGTGAGTGGAGACGTCTGATACACACCAAAGACTAGCAGCTGAAGCCTCAGAGAAGGCTAATAAAGAGAATATTGCTCTAAAAGAGCAAGTGGATGAGTTGAACTCAAAAATATCTGACCCAACAGAAGAGATGGAGACGGCTCGACAAGAAGATCAATTAGCTAGGGATGCGCCGTCAAGCACTACATTGTGAACTTCCATTTGACAGAGGC